>WNWK01013111.1:0-56636 GCA_009830355.1 Cherax destructor | reverse complement strand
ACATAGTGGTCTTGGTATTGAGTATGTATTAAGCTAGTATGAAAATAAAAAATTAGATATAAACTAATGAGATACAATTATCAAAAACAATGTAGCACCAATGAGTTTGGTATTGGTTATGTATTAAGCTAGAATGAAATATAGTACAGTAAAATTAAAGAAAATTTAGATATAAACTAATAAGATTAAATTACTAATAACAATGTAGCACCAATGAGTTTGGTATTGGTTATGTATTAAGCTAGAATGAAATAAAGTACAGTAAGAATTACAAATTTAGTTAATCTATTAATTTTAAGTTACAAAATTGAGTAGCACCAATGAGTTTGGTGTTGGTTATTTAATAAGCTAGAAGGTAATTAGATATAAACTAATAAGATAAAATTACTTATAACAATGTAGCATTGCGGGCATTCTTAGGACTATTTAATAGTAGACTACATGGTAAAAAATTATGGTTGATAATTTATAAAAATAAGTATAATTGTGTATCTAAGTTATAAAGTTTGAATATAAGTTGAACATATCAATTAATTGTAGCAATGCAACTAATTGAGTGAGATAACAATTTAAAACAATTAGTTGCATTGCAGTTACAGTTTACGTGGTCATTATAATGTAAATGTTATAGAAACAGTTAGCTTAGTATGTATTATTCATAACAGGTTTTTACATTTAAGTGATTAATCAGGTTTTTACATTTAAGTGATTAATCAGGTTTTTACATTTAAGTGATTATTCTACTTTGTTGGGAATGTTTGATATTGAGCATTTAGGTTTGGGTGAGAAGGTGGTTTTTTAGCATCGTTTTGAATTGGGGTACAGGCAGGGTTTCTTTGGCAATGGCACCCCCTGTGGTTTAGCGCTTCTATTTGATTATAATAATAATAATAATAATTTGGCAATGGCAGGTAATGAATTCCAAATTTTCGTGCCTTTTATATGCATTGAGTTTTTACATAGTGATAGATGGACACGGGGAACATCGAGGAGTGATCTGTGTCTAGTGTTATGGTCATGGGTTACTATTGAGCATTGACAAGTGTTTATTACACTTTAGTTATTATTTACTTAAGTATGAAGAAGAACTGTAGTAGGCCTATTGGCCCATGCTAGGTAGGTCTAACTCGCACCCACTCATGTCCTTGTCCAACTTATTTTTGAAGCTACACAAGGTTTTCGATTCAATAACTATTCGGGAGTTTGTTCTACTCATCCACAACTCTATTACCAAACAAGTTCTTCCCAATAACCTTTCTAAATCTAAATTTGTCCATCTTTAATCCATTGCTGCGAGTCGTGTCTTAGATATTTTCAGCATGGTATTACCCATTTCATTTATTCCTGTTCTCCCTATGTAAACTTCAATCCTCCCCAAATTCTACGCCTTCCCAAAGAATGCAAGTTCAGCGCCATTACATTATTTTCGTAGGAAAGTTTCCAAATACGTGGAATCCACATTGTCAACCTTCTCTATATTTTCCAGGGCATTTATGTCCATACTGTAACGTGGAGACCAGAACTGCACAGCATAATCTAAATGAGGTCTAACCTAAGATGTAAAAAGTTGAAGTATAACCTTAGGACTTCTTAATATGAAGCCAAGAATTCTATTAGCTGTATTGCGAACACTTACGCACTGTTGACTTAGCTTTAGATTACTGCTAACTAGAACGCCTAAAAAAAATTTCACATTCATTTTGACTAAGATCTTCATTGTTTAGCTTATAAGTATCAGTTATTTCCTTTTCATAGCATTAGAACCTATTATGAACACAGGTATAGTATGGCCTGTGAACCCAGTCATAAGGGAATTAGTGGAACAAACAAAACTCAACATTATATGACTTGTATTTTCCTTCTCCAGATATAAATTGCAATTACTTAAAAGTATATCTCTTTAAGGGGGGCTTCTTGTGGTAAAGAGGCTATTGGTCTGAGGAATTGGACTTTTTGGTCTTCTTCCTCAGACCAAACCTAATTTACCCCCAATCCCCTCTCTTACCCGTCTGGTCTGTAACCTCTGGGGTCTTTCCCTCTGACATTACAGTTTCTAGGTAGGTGGAAGTGTGCCAGGGTTCATCCCACTCCATGGGGTTCCTCGGGAGTGGTGTACCTTGCCTTGTAATCTGTATCATCTGGAGGTGCCCTGCTCCCTTCCTGGACTTCCAGGAGGTGGGGTGAGGTGTCCTGCAGGTGACAGGTGTATATCCGAAGACTGCCTGTCGGTTTTGGTAGGTGGCAGCCGAGGGAGGTATGCTTTGTGGTGGGTATCCGACCACCCTCTCTTTTGTCCGCCGAGGTGGCTCGGTGGATGTGAGGTTGCTATCCCGGAGTGCTGGTTTACTTGCGTGAAGGGTAGCGTATGGCACGGGGGGGGGGTTCCACGTTGCATCTGGGCTGCTGGCAGTTCCGAGATCCTCTTGGATGAGGGGGAAATTTATGGCCCTTTCATGCCTTCTAGTAACTGTCCCTCTGCTTTCCCTCTCTTTTTTCTTGAAATAATAATAAGAAGAAAAGTTCCACCACCATGGAGTCTTCGTTCCATGACCCGCTCCTCCTCCTAGGCCCACTTTTTTTTTATCACATCCTGTTCTGACCCGGCTTTATCATTGGACCATTCTCCAGTCTTTTCCCATACCCCTGTACCTCCTGCTGGTGACACTTTGTCACCTGATCCAGGTGCTGAGGCTCTGCCCATTTCTTCTAGTGCCTCTGACCCTTGCACGTCTTTAACTATGTGTCTGCCTTCCCCAAATATGGTGCAATGATTTTCGGATCACCCACCTGTCTCGGGTCGGGCGGTCCAGTGTCTAAATGTTCCAGAGCATTTGCTGACAATGGTCCTTCGATTTCTTCTCATTCCACCCAGAAACAACCTACATGACATCCGCTTCATTTATGCACCATGTTTACAGGTACACTGGACCAAATTCTTTACCTTGCAACCAGTGTCTTCTACTGATTATCTTTCAGACCACAGTATTGGTAAAGGTTACTTATGACGTGTTGGCCAAGATATATCCTTTCACACTCTTCAGAGTGGTGCGCACATTGTTACAGTTCAGAACACAGGCCAAGCTCATGATCTTTCCCATCTTACTTCTATTGATAACATTCCTATCACAGTTCACAAGCACGCTACTCTCAATTCTTGCAGTGGTACGGTGGTTCAGTGGGATTTTCTGTCTTGCAGTGATATTTTAGAGCAATTAGCCCTACAGGGCCTTCTGATTCTCAAAGTGAATATGTTTGTCCTGCCGGCTCGTGGGAGGAGGCACTTTCCGAGTAACATCGCTTTGACTGTCATGAGCTCCCGTTCTCCGTTTATATCGCAGGACATCGCCTAGGGGTCTGTAAAGTAGTCCTTATGCCCCAACAATTTCGAAATTGTTGGTGCTTCAGACATCCAGCTAAATAATGCAGGTCTGCAGCGGAGTGCCTTGTCTGTGGTGCTGCGGATCATGCCACTACATCTTGCAGTCTTCCTCCACTTGTCTTAATTGCAACAAAACTCGCCCTTCTTTTTCCCGCCGATGTCAGGTCTATCTTAATGAGCATGAAATCCATTGTCTTAAGGAGTGCAAAGGCCTTGTGCTATGGCTGTCTCTTGGCTCCGCCTTCAGGAAAATCTTCCTCGTGCTCCTTATTCTCGAGTGGCTAGAAGGCCTCCAACCTTGGCGGTCCCCCTGCCTACCTGTTCCTTGGGTGCCATGTCTTCCATGGCTACCCCCATCTCTAATTCTTTTGCCATTTTGCCCTTTGAAACCCCCACCTCCTTACCTCTACTTCATCTTCTCACCCGCTAGTTTCTCAGTCTGCGAGGCTTCGCACGCCTGCACCTTCTTCGCACCTCTCACCTGTGAAGTTGAACTTGTTCCCTAAGCCCAAATCTCTTCACATTCCTCCAGTGCTTACAATTCTCCAACAGCTCTCCTTTTCGGCCTCGGTGCCTAGCTCTCGCCCCCTTTCTAGCTCTCATGAAGGTGGAGGTTCACCCCCCTTATGTGGTCCCCTCTTCTCCAGCCCCCTTCCAGACTCCTTCCTCTCCTGTTCCCCCACAGGTTTTTTCTGCAACCGCCGGCACATTTCACCAGGTTCATACTCCCCTCTCAGACCTCTTTGGTTCCCTTCATAGTCTCCCGATCTCAACTTGCTCTCCCTCACCTGTCTCTGAAGTCATGATATCGGCATCTTGCTTGTCTGCTGAAACACTTGAAGCTATCTCAACTATATTGCAGAGATGAAACCCTCAATGGACACCGGTGCACCCCCTTATACCACGGTGCCCTGTGGCCTGGTGGCAAAAGCTTTCGCTTCACACGGTGAGGGGTTTGGGTTCGATTTCCGGCAAAAGGGTGGAAACATCGGACGTGTTTCATTACACCAGTTGTCTATGTTCACCCATCAGTAAAATGGGTTCCTGGGTATTAGTCGACTGTTGTGGGTTGCATCCTGAGACACTGACCTAATTTGCCCAAAATGCTCTGCATAACAAGCGGCTTTTTATATAGTAGTATGTCACTGATGTCAGCTATGGCCTGTATACCTTGTACATGTACTTGCAGTAAATAAAGATATTTTTTTTCACAACATTCACAGCAATCTTTTCCTTCACAGTATTCCGATTCTTCCCTGCTTATTCACTTTCCATTGCCTCCACACATTGACTTCACTGACCCTACTAGCCAGTAGATTTTATTGCTTCTCATTGTTGGAATACCTATCTTTATGAATAAGGACTTATTTACCATGGAATATTCATGGCCTCAGGTAATCGGGGAGAGCTCTAGGTGTTGCTCTCCCAGTTTTCCCCAGTGTGTGTCGGGTTACAAGAGCCTAAAGTTCGTTCAGCTGTTATCCTCCCCATTGTGCTGTTGCATTCTTCTGATCCCCTTCCTGATGAAACTTTTAATGAGAGAGAGCTTCTTGTGTGCGTTGGTATACCATATCAACAGGTCTTTGATCTCTGCTGCATTATACTGCAGCCCATATCTATTTGCACATGTGGTATACAGTTTGCTCTCTATATCTCTCCCCTTCCTGTGCATTATGTATCTCGGATGTTGTGTTTTTGATCTCTGCCACCGCCCATCTTATTATGTGATTTTATCGCTCATCATCATCTTTGGGGAAGGTCCCACTATGACTCGTGGTGATCAGTTGGAGAATTCTCATTTCTCATCCTCTTCATGTTTTAAACATGGGTGCTCCCACCCATTTTGACTGTTGCACTCAGTCTCTATCTACTCCTCATCAATTGCACTTGATTACACTTGGTCTGTTCTCCCAGATTTGCACAACAGTGATCACTTTCCTATTCTTTTTACTTCTACACATTCCCGACCTTCTCGTAGCCCCTGCTGGCAGTTTGGACGAGCAAATTGGGATATATACTCTCATCTAACAGCTTTGTGAGGACCCTTCTTCGTCCTCTATTCATGAGCTGGTGCACCAGTTTTCAACCTTAGTTTTTACTGCATTGTCATGTTCGATTCCTCAAACCTCGGGCAGGCATTCTCAGACATGCGTGCCTTGGTGATCTCCTGTGTGTGCCCGTGCAGCGCATTTGAAACATGCTGCACGGGGCTGTTATCAATATAATCAGACTGTAGATCATCTGGATTTTGAACGGGCAAGGGCAGTCACTCACTGCGTCGACGCTAAATGCAATTGTTGGCAAGACTACATTTATACCATTACTTCCTCTTTAAGGGGGGCTCCTTGCTGAGGTAAAGAGGCTATCAGTCTGAGGAATTGGACCTCTTGGTCTTCTTCCTCAGACCGAACCTAATTACCCCCCAATCCCCCCTCCCCTATCCCATCTTCCCCATCTTCCTTTTTTCCTTTCCTCCTCCTCATCCCTCCCTTATTCCCTTCCCATTTTTACCCTGTGAGATTCTCTCCACAGGTATTCTGGTTCCTAGGTAGGGGGAAGGGTACCGTGGTCCATTCCATTCTGTTGAGGTTCTTAGCGGTGGTGTAGTTTGCCGTGGAATCTGGATCACCTGGGGATGTCCCGATCCCTCTCCGGTTTCCCGGGGGTGGCTTTGGGTGTCTTTCAGGCGACGGGTGTATCTCTGGAGGCCACCTTTCGGATTCTGGGGGTGGTGGTCGAAGGAGGTATGCTTTGTGGCAGGTGTCCGGCCGCCCCCTTTTTTCTCTGCATAGGTGGCTCGGTGGATGTGAGGTTGCTATCCTGGATTGCTGGTTTACTGGCATGAAGAGTAGGGTATGGCACGGGTTCCATGCTGCATCTGCACTACTTGCGGTGCTGAGGTCCTCTTGGGCATGGAGGGGGATTTATGCCCCTTTCATTCCTCATAGGAGCTATTCCTCCACGTTCCCCCTTTTTTTATATTTTTTTATTTTTCTTTTTTTTCTTTTTTTTATTAAAAACAGAAATAAAGAAGTAACCTAACCATGGACGACCCAATCCATGAACCTACTACTCCCTGGGCCCCTTCCTGTTACCGCACCCTGTTCTGACCCGGCCCCATTATCGGACCACTCTTTAGACACTTCTAATACCCCTGTACCTCTCGCTGGTGCCGGTTCATCACCTACTTCAGGTACTGGGGTTCTCACCAGCCCTTTTGATACGTCTGACCTTCGCTCGTCTCTGACCTTGCTTCCAGCTTCTCCCTCAACGGTGCAGCAATTTTCGGGTTGCTCCCTGTCCCACGACTGACCAATTCTGGTCCCACATCTAAACGCCCAAGACCCTTACATGATGATACTTCCTTACTTCATTACGTTCCGATCATAGTATTGTTAAGGCACTCCTGCGCCATGTGGGCAAAGACATCGCCTTTCACACTCTGAAAAATGGCACATGCATCGTTACAGTCCAGAATGCTGACCAAACTCGTGATCTTTCTCGGCTTATTTCCATAGATGCTACTCCTGTCACTATTGAAAAACATCATTCTCTCAACACTTGTAGTGGCACTGTTATTCTACCCCATACCATTGTCCAACAGAATTTCCAAAACTGTGGTGATGACATTCTGGAGCAGCTTGAGCTCCAGGACATTCCTATACTCAAAGTTGACACTTTTGTCCTCCCTGCCCACCAATGAAGACGATATCCTTGCAATATTGCTTGCTTAACATTTGACTGCCGTGACCTGCCCTCGGTCTACATTGCGGGTCACCGTTTGAAAGTTCGAAAGGTGATCCCTACACTGTAACAGTGTAGAAACTGCTGGCGTTTTGGTCATCCGGCAAAATATTGCAGGTCCATGGCCGAATGCCCAGTCTGTGGTGCCGACGACCATGCCAATCCTTCTTGTAGTCTACCTCCCTCTTGTCTTAACTGTCGTGAGGCGCATCCATCTTACTCTCACCGTTCTCAGGTTTACCTAAATGAGCGGGAAATCCGTTGTCTCAAAGAGGCGGAAGGCTTCTTGTATGCTATGGCTCTCTCTCTCATCTACGCCTTCAAGGGAGACTTCCCCGTATTTCCTATTCTCGCATTGCTAAACATTCCCCCACTTCTGGGGTACCAACTCCCACAGCTTCCTCTGTGGTCACCCCATCCTCAGTCACCCCTGTCTCGAATTCTTTTACTGTTCTTGGCTCCGAGGTCCCTACCTTGGCACCCCATACTGTCCTCACCCCTTCCTCTACTCACTTGCACAATTCTGTGTCTACACGCCCTTGTTCACCACCTCCTCACCATCCCTCTTCGTCTCAGAAGTCCGGCAAAAAAAAAAACCATTGTTAAACTCTCCTCTCTCCCCACCTTCCCTTCTCCATCCTGCACATTTTTTCTTCCCAGGTTCTATGCCTGGTTTCTCACTTTCAACTAGTTCTGTTACATGTGTGGAGGTTCATTCTCCTCCTCGTTCAATACCTTCATCCACTGTGCCGTCCCAAGTTTCTTCCTCTACTGCCCCTTCCCAGGTCGCTTCCACTCCTGTCCCCTCCCAAACCCCTTCGACAGTTTCCACTTCCATTCCTTTCCCCCTACTTTAGTACAGTCCATAGTCTCCCTGATTGTTGTTCATCCCCCTCCTCCTTCCATCTCTAATGTGGTCCTCACATCCTGCATCTTTGTCTTCTGAAACGCTGGAAGCTATCACAGATTATATTACAGAGACTGGAACGTTGATGGACACCACTCCACCTCCGGTTCCTCCTACCTCATCTCCGTCTACACCTCTCCTTCCTTCACAGCATTCCTATCCTTCGCTGCTTACAAGTCTTCCCCTGCCTCCAAACGTGGACTTTTCTAACCCTATTAGTCCATAGATACCTCTACCTTCGACTTGTATCTTTCTCTTCATAAATCATGGCTTATTTGCAGTGGAATATCAGAGGCCTCAGGGGTAACCGGGGTGAGCTTCAGGTGTTGCTCTCCCAGTTTTCCTCTGTTGGAGTCTGTTTACAAGAACCCAAATTAAACTCCACTGTTATCTGTCCCTTTTCGGGCTATGATTTATTATATTCATCAGATCCTTTTTCCAATGGAACTTTTAACAAAAGTGCTCTAATATGCACTGGTATTCCATACTGTCAGCTCTTTGTTCATTCTTCTCTACATTACACTGCAGCCCGTATCCATCTGATTAAGTGGTATACACTCTGTTCTTTATATCTCTACCCCTCTCGGGCATTGTCTATCCCAGATGTTGATTTTCTGGTTTCTTCCTTGCCGCCACCCCTTCTATTGGCGATTTTAACGCACACCATTTTCTCTGAGGGGGGGTCGCACTGTGACTCCCGCGGCGTTCAGTTGGAGGCATTTCTTGCTTCTCTCCCCCTCCATGTTTTAAATACAGGTACTCCCACCCATTTTGATCCTCGAACTCATTCTTTCTCTTGCATCAATCTCTCCATCTGCTCTTCCTCAACTGTCCTCGACTTCACCTGGTCTGTCCTCCCGGACGTACATGACAGCATCATTTCCCAGTCATCCTTGTCTCCTTCGTATTCTCCACCTCCTCGTATCCCACGCTGGCAATTTGACCAAGCGAATTGGGACCTTTATGCACATCTTACTGCTTTTCATGAGGCTCCTTCCTCATCCTCCATTGATGAGGTTTTACATTTCTTCTCATCCTCCGTCTTAACCGTCTTAACCGCAGCTTCACATTCTATCTCCCAAACCTCGGGCAAGCATTCTCAGAAGTGCGTGCCTTGGTGGTCTCCTGCTTGTGCTCGGGCAGTACGTTTGAAACGCGCTGCGTGGGGCAGGTACTGGTATAACAGAACCACAGAGAGACTTCTTGATTTTAAGGAGAGGAGAGCAATTGTTCGCCATGTCATATGGGAGGCTAAATGCACTTGCTGGCGGGATTAGGTTTCTACTGTCACTTCGGCTTCCTTGATGAGTGCAGTCTGGAAGAAAGTGCGGAAACTGAATGGTAAATTCTCCCCCAACCCGGCTCCTGTTCTTCAGGTTGCTGGTGTCGATATAGCACACCGTCTTGCCGTTGCCACTGAAATTGGTAATCATCTGTTCCACAAAGGACAGGTAGAAGGGGGTATTTATAGACAGGCAGACAGGAGAGGGCACAAGAAAGTGGTGGAGGGATAATAATGGAGGTAGTAGTAGTAGTGGAAGTAGTAATAGTAGTAGTAGTGGAGTCAGTCATATATTTTAGGAAAAGAGCACTGCAGTGAAGCTGGCGGCCCGCATGACTGACTCCACTACTACTACTACCACTACTACTGCTTCCACTACTACTACTACCTCCATTATTATCCCTCAACCACTTTCTTGTGCCCTCCCCTGTCTGCCTGCCTATAAATACCCCTTCTACCTGTCCTTTGTGTTAGTGTGACTTTATAAATGGTCGAAGTCAGACCGAAACATCGTCATAAGCTCTTCGCCTTTTTTATATGTGCGGGTTGTGTGTGTATGGTTCCAGTCATGGTATTTTGCCTTTTTTGTTATAAACTAGGGGGTGAGGTGTATCAAATTTTTGGATAGCCTGTAAGGCAATAAGGGAGTCTGAAACGACCACAAATGGTGACACAGGCATAGATGCAATACGGATAAGTGCCAAAAGAATGGCATACAATTTAGCCATAAATATGCTAGCTGAGGATAATAGATGCCCTCACACGACGCTGTCCGGAAACACTGCTGCGAATCCGACGCCGTCAGAAGACTTAGAACCATCGGTGTACACTGCGATGGCATGGGAATGAGAGCGAAAGTGGTCTAGAAAAAGAGAGCGAGAAGCCGCCGTAGGTAGTTGGGCTTTCGTGCAAGGCAGAGGAAAGGAACAGACACGGACAGTAGGAACTTCCCAATGGGGTAGGGGAAAGGGAGATGCCACATGAACATAGAAAGGTGGTAGTTGAAGGGAAGACAAGAGCGAATGTAGACGAAGAGAAAAGAGACGAAGTAAACAGGGTCGACGAACAAATAAAGAGCGTCTACAAACATCTGTGACATTCCTATATATGGAAGGATTGCGGAGGTCATGAGAGTGAACATAATAGTGAAGGAATTGTGCATCACGACGATCGGACAAGGATGGAATGTTCGCTTCTACATAAAGGCTCTCAACCGGGGAAGAACGAAAAACACCAAGGCATAAACTCAATCCCAATTAATCCCTACAGGATTAATTAAAATAAGTGATACACTGACTGGATTTTGTCAGATCTAAGAAATAAGGCAACCAATGACCGGATTCAAAGCTGGAAGTTCTAGGCGCCCCTAACACCCAAACGGATTCGTTGAAGAAGAAAATAAGGTATCCTCGACCGGATTCAATAAGCGGATGGGGTTTTTAGGTGGCCTTATCAAACACCCAAACAATAACTTCAAGTGGTAAGACTGTCCCAAACATCCGGGAAAACAGATGGGACATGCAATTTCGACCACCCAGAAAATGCCGTACCCATATGACAACAGGAAAATGCAACCTCCCTTCCTGTAAGTTTTTCCACCCTGAAATGTGCCACTCATCCATTCAGGAAAGACAGTGCTCTAACTTATATTGCCAGGCACACCACCTAAAGGGTACAAAACAACACAGAACATCCAGACAATGGGCAAACCTGGGTAGCCACAGCCACTCCGGAGAGAGAGGTTTTTAGCGCCAGGAAGGGAAAAAAGCTGGCAGGAAATGACAGAAATCGTACACCAACTACAATCATTTCTGGAGTGGAATCACAGTCAGTGGCCTCCACTCCAGAACAACGGATATTAGTGCCAGGAAAAAAAGACCCCTCCCCATACCACCAATCCGACAACATTCATCTTTGCAAATATACAGGGTCTAAAGCCAGCGACGAACAACAAAATACCCTACATCCGTGGACTGCTTACAGAGTCGAATGCTATGTTTGTGGCTTTCACAGAGACCCACATAAAGGATCACTTGGACAATAAAATATGGATCCGGGGCTACAACCTTTACAGATGTGACAGAGTGAACAGACAAAAGGGAGGGGGTGAGTTCTGAGCATGTAAGTGACTCACAGAGTCACTTACATGCTCAGAACTACTAAATGCCTCAAATGATGTAGTTGAAGTTTTGGTAGTAAAGATCGAGAATCAAAACCTGGCCATCGTGGTTGTATACAAGCCTCCGAATGCAACGTCTCAACAATTCCAGGAACAGCTTCTGAAAATTGACCACTGTCTGGGAAACCTTCCAGCTCCTTCCCCCAACATCTTGCTCCTGGGGGATTTCAACCTAAGGCACCTAAAATGGAGAAATATTGCAAACAATGTGGTAGCAGAGATAACACCAGGAGGCAGCTCAGATGAAAACTCGCACACACACGAGCTTTTAAATCTCTGCACCAAATTCACCTTAAACCAATAAATAATAGAGCCTACAAGATTGGAGAATACGCTGGGCCTCGTCTTCACTAACAATGATGATCTGATACGAAATGTCATCATATCAAAAACAATATACTCAGATCACAACATAATAGAGGTCCAAACATGTATGCAGGGGGCCCCAGACCGACAAAATGTGATCAGTTGCAAGGGAGCCTTCTCCAAATTCAACTTCAATAACAAAAACATAAGGTGGGACCAAGTAAACCAAGTCTTAAATGATATAAACTGGGAAGATAGCCTAAGCATCACTGATACTACCCTATGTCTAGAACAAATTAACTCTGTGGCACTTGAGGTTTGCTCGAGGCAAATTCCCTTAAGGAAAAGGAGGAGAAGATGTAAACTAGAAAGAGAGAGGTGCTCCCTATACAGGCGAAGGCAAAGAATATTAGAGCGGCTACAAGAGGCCAATATATCTGAAATACGTAGGGAGACACTGGTCAGAGAAATAGCAAACCGAACTAAAACTAAAGGAATCTTGCAGGAATCAAGAAACGCGGGAAGAACTAAAAGCCATAAATTAAATTGAAAGAAACCCAAAGTATTTCTTTTCTTATGCCAAATAAAAGTCGAGAACAACATCCAGTATTGGGCCCCTACTTAAACGGGATGGGTCAAATGCTCTCAACTCATCAAGTATAACTTGTAGCATGCTCGTGTCAGAAGCCAGGCACAGGTATGGTAGGATTCTGGATAGTAGAGTCAGAGTGCACATGCTGTGGATTCCATCTCACATTGGTCTTCAGATGCATGATAGAACTGATAAATTGGCTAAGTTTTATGCTTTCAAAGAGGGGATAGATTACAATCTTGGCTTGTCAGTTAGCAGTTTGAGAACAATAATACGAAAAGAACTTCAACTGAATTTTATTGACTTAAGACTCAGGGAGTTTGACACCAGTCAGTCCATCTATCATCATTCTATCATGCAGGAGGAGCCACATGTCTATGGTGCATGCAACAAAATAAGCAGACTCTTGGATGTCACTACCGCCCGCCTCCGGCTGGGTTACAAGTATCTTTGGCAGGTTAAATCACCACCACCAGATGTAGACCAAACAAAATGTAAACTTTGCCAGTTGGATTATTGTCACACCCTGCGTCATTATGTACTGGAGTGCGATAAAATTAATGAATTCAGAGACTACTCATTCAGAAATGTTCAAGATATGTCAAAGTATTTTATCCACAGTGGTATATTACAGACCATTCTGGAAAAATACCCTGACTTTGCTCCTGTAAATAAAGCATTGACACGTGTGTGTGTGTGTGTGTGTATGTACATGTGTGTATGTGTATGTGTGTATGTATATACATGTATGCGTGTGTATGTGTATATGTATATGTGTGTGTGTGTGACCCAACAATTAAAATTTGCACCTATAACTCATTACAGTTGTGGCTGGGTGTAGACTAATAGATTGCTCATTGCTTTATAATTTGTTCATGAGTGCAACCATGTACAGACGTAAGTAAATTTACTTACATGATTCATTACCTTGTAACTAGTGAATTAATTACCATTGTACCTTGTTCAGCTATCAAAACTTTGGGGCCCAGTCTCTGGACCCTATATATACCTCTGTAATCTGCAAATACCTTTGTAACTTGTCATGATTGTGACCATCTGAGTTCATTACCTTTGTAACTTGCTCAGCCATCAAACTTTGAGGTCCAGTCCCTAGACCCATTATGTACCTCTGTAATCTTTTGACTACCGCCCACAGGATGGGTATGGGGTGCATAATAAAGATATCAAACTAAAAAAAAGTCCTACACAGATGACAGCAAGGAAATGAGTGAGCTACTAAAGTCCCAGTATGACTTCGAAAAGGCGATAAATGACATGCCCATGCACTCCGCTCCAGGCCCTGACTCATGGAACTCCGTGTTCATCAAGAACTGCTTTTAACATCCTATGAAGAGGGAGCATGGACACTGGGGTCATCTCGCAGTTACTAAAAACAACAGACATAGCCCCACTCCACAAAGGGGGCAGTAAAGCAATAGCAAATGACTACAGACCAATAACGCTAACGTCCCATATAAAAATCTTTGAAAGGGTTCTAAGAAGCAAGATCGCCACTCATCTAGATACTCATCAATTACACAACCCAGGGCAGCATGGGTTTAGAGCAGGTTGCTCCTGTCTGTCCCAACTACTGGACCACTACGACAAGGTTCTGGATGCTCTAGAAGACAAACAGAATGCAGATGTTATATACACAGATTTTGCAAAAGCCTTTGACAAGTGTGACCATGGTGTAATAGCACACAAAATGCGTGATAAAGGAATAACAGGAAAAGTTGGTAGATGGATCTATAATTTCCTAACAAGTAGAACACAAAGAGTAGTAGTCAACAGAGTAAAGTCTGAGGCGGCTACAGTGAAAAGCTCTGTTCCACAAGGCACAGTACTCGCTCCCATCTTGTTCCTCATCCTCATATCGGACATAGTGATATAAACCACAGTGCCGTGTCTTCCTTTGCAGATGACACCCGAATCTGCATGACAGTGTCCACCATTGAAGACACTGCAAGACTCCAAGCAGACAATGAGAACTTTCAAAACCAGGGATGCCAAGCCCATGTTGACACTTTTCAGGTCGCTTGTTCTATCTAGGCTGGAATATTGCTGCACACTAACTGCACCTTTCAAGGCAGGTGAAATTGCTGACCTAGAAAATGTGCAGAGAACCTTCACGGCACACATAACTGCGATAAACCACCTCAATTACTGGGAACGCTTGAAGTTCCTAAACCTGTACTCCATAGAATGTAGGCGGGAGAGATACATTATTATATACACTTGGAAAATTCTAGAGGGATTAGTACCAAACTTGCACAGGAGAGTCACTCCCTACGAAAGCAAAAGACTCGGCAGACGATGTAACATCCCCCCCAATGAAAAGCAGGGGTGCCACTAGCACGTTGAGAGACAATAAGTGTGAGGGGCACAAGACTGTTCAACTGCCTCCCAGCATACATAAGTATGATTACCAATAAACCCCTAGCTGTCTTCAAGCAGGCACTGGACAGGCACCTAAAGTCGGTACCTGACCAACCGGGCTGTGGTTCGTACATTGGACTGCGTGCGGCCAGCAGTAACAGCCTGGTTGATCAGGCCCTGATCCAACATGAGGTTTGGTCACAGACCGGGGCGCAGGGGCGTTGACCCCTGGAACTCTCTACAGGTAAATTCCAGGCGCTGACTGTCGCCTTGTAGCAGCCTCCCTTCAGGATGTCGTTGGCCGTGTTTCCCATTGGGCCACTTCTCACAGATTTAAATTTTCTAGTGCAAAAACCTATTTCATTACTTACACTAAACGTCTTCTTGTTCCAGGTATTTCATTGTACTTGCACGGCTCACATATCCCAGAATGTGATACGGTCAAGTTTCTTGGCCTTCTGTTTGATTGACGGTTGACTTGGAAACCTCACATTTTCTCTTTGAAAGCAGCTTGTCATGGTCGGCTAAACCTTAAAATTTTTGCACATCATTCATGGGGGAAAGAGATCGCCTGACTCTCCTCCGTTTGCATTCCACCCTAGTCTTGTCAAAGCTGGATTATAGCGACCAAATCTATTCTGCGGCTTCATCATCAAGGTCTACATTTATGCCTTGGTGCCTTTCGTTCATCCCCTTTTGAAAGCCTCTATGCTGAGGCGAATGTTCCTTCCTTAGCCGATCATCGTGATGCTCATTACCTTCGTTACTTTCTCTGCTCTTATGAGCTTTGTGTTCCTTCTATGTATAGGTTGGTCTCAAACGTTAGTAGAGGCCCATTATTTGTTTGGTACCCCTACTTACTCCGTCCGTTTTCTCTTCGTCTTCACTCATTCCAGTCTTCTCTCCAGTTGCTTCCCTTGTATGTTCATGTAGTGTCTGCCTTTTCCCTTTTCCCTTGGGAGGTTTCGATGGTTCGTGTCTGTTCTCCCCTACTGGTGTGGGCTAAAGATCTACCTACGGCTGCTTCTCGATCTCTTTTTCTTGATCACTTTCAGTCACATGCTTGTGCTGTTGCTGTTTATACAGATGGTTCTAAATCTTCTGACGGAGTTGGGTTCATGGCGATGTTCCCTGACGATGTTGTCCAGGGTCATTTGTTAGACTCGGCTAGTAATTTTACCACCGAGTTGTATGCCATCCTCATAGCACTTCTCCCTATTACATGTGTTTCCTTCTTCGTATGGGATCGTTTTGGATTCCCTCAATGCTTTACAAGGCATTAAACAATTTTATTCCCCTCATCCGTTGGTCCTTTGTATTCAACTTTGCTTGCTTTGTGTAGCTAGCAAAAACAAAGATATCATTTTCTGTTGGGTCTCTGGACATGTTGATGTGCGAGGCAATGAACGGGAGGACGCTGCTGCGTGGTCAGCGGTGTGATCTTCCGGCTTCCTATAGAGGTCGTTGGTAACAACAGTGGTCAGATGTGCACCATAACAAATTACATTATATTAAACCACATTTGGGTTTTGTGGATATCTTCTTCCCACCGGTGCCATACTCAGGTGACTGTGCTCTCCCATCTCCTCATCAGCCATATTCGCCTTACCCATGGGTATCTCATGGGACGACACCCTATTCCTCTGTGAGGTTTGTCGGGTCCCAGTTTCGGTTCATCACTTTCTTGTGGATTGTCCAGTTTACCAGCGAGCTCGCAGTATTTACCTCCACTGTCGCCGCCGCTCTACCATTCTTAGTTTATCTTCCCTGCTTGTTAACCACCCTGACTTTGACTTACGATCACTTTTTTTTTACTTTTGTCACCAACTGCTTTACTACACAAACTTTGACGTATAGTACTTTGTTTCCCTTCCAGGGCTTTTCATCCCTCACCCCTGATTCCCTTCTCAACTAGCTGTTTATAGACCCGACATTATTTTCTGCTCTACAGTACTGCATGACCCTGCATGACCCAGCATGACCCTGCATGACTCGATGAAAAGCAGAGGCACCACTAGTGCTAAGAGACAACACATTAAGTGTCAGGGGCCCAAGACTGTTCAACTGCCTCCTAGCATACATAAGGGGGATTGCCAAGAGACCCCTGGCGGTCTTCAAGAAGGCGCTGGACAAGCACATAGTACCTGACCAGCCGGGCTGTGGTTCGTACGTTGATTTACATGCGGCCAACAGTAACAGCCTGGTTGATCAGGTTCTGATCCACCGCGAGTCCTGGTCACAGACCGGACCGCTGGGGCATTGACCCCCAAAACCCTTTCCAAGTATACTAGAGGTCACCCCAAGCTAAAGCAGATGTCATTTTTGGCATATTTCTTATGGCATACCCGCCTTTTGTTTCGCAATTATCAGACCATGAGAGAGAATATACGAGTGTTTACAAATTTTCTAAGGTTTGTTACACAAAGAATTATGATATAAACTTTAGTAATTGATACCGACACGTTAGCTTAATGACACAATAGTGATGTATCGGACATCCGCATCCTCATCCGCGGAACATCCATACAATTTCTTAAATTCACATCCGCATTTTACTGTAAACAGATATCCGCATATGCATCCGCATCCGAATCCGCGGAACATCCGCACAATTCCTTACATCCGCAAAATAAGTAAGAAAGACATCCTCATACACATCCGCATCTGCGGATATCTAAATTTTCACATCCGATACATCTCTAACACACAAGCAAACACTCAGACGTATTAACATTTCGATGCTGAGACCTTGATCACGTTAATAAATATGTCCTATTGTTTGAACTGTGAAGAATTTTATAGAGTTAACTTCATCGACACCTTCATGAAGTTTCAGATTGTTCATCGACACCTTCATGAAGTTTCAGATTGTTCATCGACACCTTCATGAAGTTTCAGATTGTTCATCGACACCTTCATGTAGTTTCAGATTGTTCATCGACACCTTCATGAAGTTTCAGATTGTTCATCGACACCTTCATGAAGTTTCAGATTGTTCATCGACACCTTCATGAAGTTTCAGATGTTCATCGACACCTTCATGAAGTTTCAGATTGTTCATCGACACCTTCATGAAGTTTCAGATTGTTCATCGACACCTTCATGAAGTTTCAGATTGTTCATCGACACCTTCATGAAGTTTCAGATTGTTCATCGACACCTTCATGAAGTTTCAGATTGTTCATCGACACCTTCATGAAGTTTCAGATTGTTCATCGACACCTTCATGAAGTTTCAGATTGTTCATCGACACCTTCATGAAGTTTCAGATTGTTCATCGACCCCCAGACATTTATTACATGAAAATAATTTAATAAAGTGTACTTTAATGGGAAGAATACATCTGATGAGTGTCAACAGAATTTTCTCTGCACGTATAAGTACGATAAAGCACTTAAATTACTTGGAACGGTTGAAGTCCCTTGACCTGTACTCCTTGGCACGCAGGCGAGAAAGATTTATAACATACACTTTGAAAATCCTAGAGGGACTATACACACGGAAATCACTCCCTACGAAAGCAAAAACTCGGCAGGCAGTGTAACATCCCCACAATGAAAAGTAGGGGTGCCACGAGTACGCTAAGAGACAACACAGTAAGTGTCAGGGGCCCAAGACTGTTCAACTGCCTCCCACCATACATAAGGGGGATTGTCAATAGACCCTTGGCTGTCTTCAAGAAGGCGCTGGACAGGCACCTAAAGTCAGTACCTGACCAGCTGGACTGTGGTTCCTACGTCGGTTTGCATGCGTCAGCAGTAATGGCCTGGTTTATCAGGCCCAGATCTACCGCGAGGCCTGGTCACAGACCGGGCTGCGGGGGCATTGACCCCCGAAAACCCTCCAGGTAAGGGCACTGATGTTTGCTTCATAGACAAATCTATTCCTACCTCGTCTCACACAATGTACTCAACCCCTGTCAATTTGGATTCAGGACAAACAAGAGCACAAACGATGCTATTATGCACATGTTGGAGTTAATATATACAGCACTTGAGAAAAAAGAAGTCCCACTGGGAATCTTCATTGATCTACGCAAAGCTTTTGATACAGTCGACCATGATTTACTGCTCACAAAATTAGCACACTATGGTATAAGGGGGCACCCACTCAACTACCTAAAGTCATACCTCACCAACAGAAGCCAATACATGTACACAAATGGAGCGAACTCTTCCACACAACAAATTACAGTCGGAGTCCCTCAAGGAAGTGTCCTGGGGCCACTCCTATTCCTCATTTACATAAATGACCTACCGAATGCATCACAACTACTCAAACCCATTTTATTTGCAGATGACACAACATATGTCTTATCTCACCCAAATCCAGTTATACTGGCCAACACTGTTAATGCCGAATTACAGAAAATATCAACATGGATGACGACTAACAAGCTTACTCTCAATACTGACAAGACCTACTTCATACAGTTTGGAAGCAAAGCCACAAATGTTCCGCTTAACATAACACTCAATGGTACACCCATCACAAGACTCACAGAGGAAAAATTCCTAGGAATCCACCTTGACAGTAGCCTTAAATTCCAAACACATATACAACAAATTTCCAAGAAAATCTCGAAGACAGTAGGCATATTATCAAAGATACGCTATTATGTACCTCAATCAGCTCTCCTTGCACTATATCATTCACTTATCTACCCGTATCTCACCTATGGAATCTGTACATGGGGATCAACAACGTTAAATCACCTTAGACCACTCATAACACAACAAAAGGCCGCAGTCAGAATGATGATAAATTCCCACTCTAGACAGCATACTCCACCAATATTCAAAAGTCTCAAACTACTCACCGTAAAGAACATTCATACTTACTCTTGTGCCTACTACATATATAAAACTTTACACTCTAATATAAACCCTCTGCTCAAAATTCTCCTCACCAACTTTAATAGGACCCATGACCACAACACAAGACACAGATCACTTTTTGATATACCCCGTGTTCATATCAACCTATGTAAAAATTTTATGCACATAAAGGGCCCCAGAATCTGGAATTCATTACCAGTAAATATTAAGATAATCTTGTCTGAAAATCAATTTAAGACTCAAAAACCACCTACTCACCCAAAACTAAAGGATCATGCTATAAACTACTTTGAAAAATGCTCATTATTACTTTCCTATACGATAATCTCAATTTTTAATAATATGTTACTATTATGTTACCCCCTACTCATAAGTTAATGTCAAAAATGCTCAATGTTATTTTCCTTAAGATAATCTCAATTCCATATTAACATTCAAGAATCTTAACACCTGTAACAATCTAATATCATTATATAATAATTTAAACAGTAAAATTTCATCATATTGTAATTTTGAAAATAATTTTTAACTTGAATAAACTCAATAAATTTCTCTAATATTAAGTACATAGTCTTTAAGGACTAGAATAAGCTGCCCCTAATGCCATGGCATGTCAGTGGCTCTCCTTGCACTCAATTTACATTGTAACTACCGATACCTATGTAATCTGCAATCTGCAATGAAATAAAAATGTTTACGTTTATGTTTATATTAATGGGAAGGGCGCATCTGATGAACGTCAACAAGGACACTGATATTTGATTGGCGAGTTTTAGTGGTAAGTCACCTCGGTCTGCCAGGTTCACTCTGTTCCTCTGCTTAGAACTACATTTGCATGGCTAAAACCATCTTCAACCATGTACTGACCCCCTTTTGACCCCCAGCCATTTATCGACCCTTTTCGATAGTACCGTCGACCTTTAGGGGTCGATATTGACCACTTTGGGAAACCCTACTTTAGGGGAAACTATTTAAAATCTTGATAAACCTCACATTGTGAAACATCTTGTTTTAATTAAGTCCTGTACCATCTACTTGTTTCAGATTTACTCTTAAGCATAATAATATTAGAAGCCAGAGCCCAGCGAATCATGAAATGACATTATATCAGGATTTTGTCATATACCTGTATCGTCCCACTAAAGTTTTCTTCACTCGACAGGTCAGTACAACTGCCCATGGAACAGGGAATAAACAGCCACACTAAGGTAGTGCTGGTATCTATGACTGTCATCACCGTCGCTCTCATAGCCACCGTCTTGGGTGTCTGGTTCAGGAAGATCAGGTAACCTTTTCCCCGTTACACTAAGAAGTTGTAATGTTTGCCAAAACTCGTGTGGTGTGTTTTATATTGACGTAGTGTTTGTTGTTACTTGACGTGGTGAACCATGGAAGGTCTTGACGCATGGTAAGACTCCTGACACTTGACGTGGTGAACCATGGAAGGTCTTGACGCATGGTAAGACTCCTGATACTTGACGTGGGGAACCATGGAAGGTCTTGACGCATGGTAAGACTCCTGATACTTGACGTGGTGAACCATGGAAGGTCTTGACTCATGGTAAGACTTCTGACACTTGACGTGGTGAACCATGGAAGGTCTTGACTCATGGTAAGACTCCTGACACTTGACGTGGTGATGCAAAGAAAGTCTTCAACTTAATATTTTGTTCAGATGTAAATATAATAATTTGACGCAGTGATAATGCTTACGTAATATTTATTCAATGATACAGTTTACTTAGTGCTTTGACTCAGTCATAATATTTACTTAGTGCTTTGACTCAGTCATAATATTTACTTAGTGCTTTGACTCAGTCATGATATTTACTTAGTGCTTTGACTCAGTCATGATATTTACTTAGTGCTTTGACTCAGTCATGATATTTACTTAGTGCTTTGACTCAGTCATAATATTTACTTAGTGCTTTGACTCAGTCATAATATTTACTTAGTGCTTTGACTCAGTCATAATATTTACTCAGTGCTTTGACTCAGTCATAATATTTACTCATTGCTTTGACTCAGTCATAATATTTACTCAGTGCTTTGACTCAGTCATAATATTTACTCAGTGCTTTGACTCAGTCATAATATTTACTCATTGCTTTGACTCAGTCATAATATTTACTCAGTGCTTTGACTCAGTCATAATATTTACTCAGTGCTTTGACTGAGTCATAATATTTACTCAGTGCTTTGACTGAGTCATAATATTTACTCATTGCTTTGACTCAGTCATAATATTTACTCAGTGCTTTGACTCAGTCATAATATTTACTCAGTGCTTTGACTCAGTCATAATATTTACTCAGTGCTTTGACTCAGTCATAATATTTACTTAGTGCTTTGACTCAGTCATAATATTTACTCAGTGCTTTGACTCAGTCATGATATTTACTTCGTGCTTTGACTCAGTCATAATATTTACTTAGTGCTTTGACTCAGTCATAATATTTACTTAGTGCTTTGACTCAGTCATAATATTTACTTAGTGCTTTGACTCAGTCATAATATTTACTTAGTGCTTTGACTCAGTCATAATATTTACTTAGTGCTTTGACTCAGTCATAATATTTACTTAGTGCTTTGACTCAGTCATGATATTTACTTAGGCTTTTACTCATTAATAGTGTTTAGTTAATACCTAGACTCAATAACAGTGCTTAGTACCTAGTCTCAGTGATAGTATTTAGTTAGTACCTAGTCTCAGTGATAGTATTTAGTTAGTACCTAGTCTCAGTGATAGTATTTAGTTAGTACCTAGTCTCAGTGATAGTATTTAGTATTTTAACGAGAAATTCTGCAACTGTAACCCCCCTCAAGGAAGGTTCCTTGACGCTGGCGAGGGGCCGTTGATCTAGGCAATTGGATCTGTGCTCCAGTTCCCTGAATTGAGCCTGAATACCTTCCATCCCCCCTTCCCCACAGGCGCTGTATAATCCCTACGGGTTTAGCGCTCCCCCATGATTATAATACTCTGCAACTGTGATATGAATCTGTATAAAATTATTTTTTGTGTTTAGCTAAGCATAAAATTTAAATAATCTACCAGTTTCCTTACAAAGATTTATTCTGTATTTTCCTAGTTATTGGTATTAATGTTCTTGCATGAAAGTGTTCTTCCCATGTTTATTATGTTCTAATGTGTTATTCCTTCTACATCTCTTAGTGTTATTCCCGCTGTAGTATCGATGTTTGAGAGTATTGTTCCTCCTGTATACGTACTGGTGTTCTAATCTTGGTGCTCCACTAATTAAAAATGAGTTAGTAAGCTTGGACTGGCTATATTGTGTATCAGAAATGAGCTAATTCTGAACCTTATAAACTAATATTTGCACCATAGTTAGGAGTGTACCTTACAATAGTTCTGGAAGCTTGGAGTCTGTTTTTACCTATTGTATACAGCTGTTAACGTACAAGGAAGTGTGTTACCTAGGTATTTGATGGTCCACATCCTGGTGATGTGCTCTTAGCTCTTGTACACATCCTAGTGTTATGTGCTCTTAGCTCTTGTACACATCCTAGTGTTATGTGCTCTTAGCTCTTGTGCACATCCTAGTGTTGTGATGTGCTCTTAGCTCTTGTACACATCCTGGTGGTGTTATGTGCTGCTCCAGTTTTAACTATGTATATTCTTGCCTACAGTCTGCACAACCAGAGGTACGGAGGTCACATTCTTCTGACAGACGAAGATGAAGAGTATGGTGTCTTTAACCGCCTCACCTACAACTCTCCGGAGGTCAACACTTACGATTCCTGGAAGACCCAGTCTTATTAATCTTTGGATGGACACCAACAGCTTGTTTCTTCAAGAATATGAAACCTTAATTTCCTGGAAGGACGGAACACCAACTAACCTTACCTTCCTGGAAGGATGGAACACCAACTAACCTTACCTTCCTGGAAGGACGGAACACCAACCAACCTTACCTTCCTGGAAGGACGGAGCACCAACCAACCTTACCTTCCTGGAAGGACGGAACACCAACTAACCTTACCTTCCTGGAAGGACGGAACACCAACTAACCTTACCTTCCTGGATGGACGGAACACCAACTAACCTTACCTTCCTGGAAAAACCAGTCCTACCAACCCTTGGATGGACAGCATCAGCTAGCCGCTGGAAGGATGGGAAACCAGCCAATTCTTTATCCTAGAAAAATATAAATTTAACCATTTCTTGATTTCTGGAAATATGAGATTAAATTATGTACTCCTGAAAAGAATGTTGCAGCAAGAGTGCCTAATGCACTGTCCTTTCTTGATCGTAATATATTTTTATGCGATTCCCTTAATTCTCTTGCCGATAATATCACATAGTTCAACTCAGGGAGTTGAACATCATAGAGAACCTTTAACACCCACGGTTTAATGATACAATTTGACAGTTTCTTTTACTCATCTACAACTCTATTGCCAAGCCAATACGTTTGTATATTCTTAAATCTGGAGTTATTCAACTTGAAGTGATTGTTTTAAGTTTTTTCTTGGTTAGATAATGTAGTACTTTGTTTATATTTTCCTTATCAATATATGTCTTCCATTTATACACCTCGATCCCTTTTCTTATTCTACGTCTTTGAGAAGAACACCGGGTCAGGGATCTCGCTTCATCTTCTTTTGTTTCCCATGATGTTTATGTTCATTTGAGATTCATAATCTAAATGTGGCCTTACCAATGATGTAAAAAGTTTTTATAGCCTTGGTATTATTGTTGTTAATACATATTAATATAAATATCTGTAGTCTATAAGTCTTGTAAACACGTAGGTTCTACCGTCTTTGTCCCCTAGTTCTACTAGTCAGAACTCCTAAGTTCTTATCGTATGGTATGGTCAAGTTCGGCATAACATGTATTATAGGTTCCAGGGTTAATTACTGTGCTAGGATTAAGACTCGTTTATATGAATTTACATCAGTCAATTTGAACCTCAACTTAGGATGATTTGGATAGTATGAAGGCCCTTTGAGGACACTTTGAGGACATTTTGAGGACACCTTGAGGAAATGAACATGAATAGATATACTTTATTGACGTTTTATTGACGTTTCGGTCCTCAGGTCTTCATCACTTTACTTAATCAAACCATACCACGGGTGGGGTTGGAACCCGCGGTCAGAGAGTCTCAAAACTCCACACCTCCGTGGTATGGTTTGTTTGCAGTCGTGTCATTGAGTTCATGAGTCAAGTTCACTTAATCACTCTGTGTCGATTTGCTTTAATGCTATCTGAAAACTTTTTTCGCTGCTTCGTTATACAGGTTTTTAATGTGGGTTACGAACAACGGGGTCTTCAGCGCTGACTCCTGTTGAACCTCACTTGTGAGTTTTAGTTTAGTTTGATATCTTTATTATGCACTCCATACCCATCCTGTGGGCGGTAGTCAAAAGATTACAGAGGTACATAATGGGTCCAGGGACTGGACCCCAAGGTAATGAACTCACAAGTTACAAAGGTAATGAACTCACAAGTTACAAAGGTAATGAATCATGTAAGTAAATTTACTTACTTACGTTTATACATAGTTACAATCATGAACAAATTATAAAGTAATGAGCAATTCACTAGTCTACACCCGGTCACAACTGTAATGAGTTCTTGATGCAAATTTTAATTGTTGGGTCACACACACACACACACACACACACACACACACACACACACACACACACACACACACACACACACACACACAGGAGCTGAGTCTCGACCCCTGCAACCACAATTAGGTGAGTACACACACACACACACACACACACACACACACATATAGACACACATATAGACACACATATAGACACACATATACACACACATATACACACACATATACACACATATACACACACATATACACACACATATACACACACATATACACACACACACATACACACACATATACACACATACACACACACACACACACACACACACACACACACACACACACACACACACAATGGTAGACACACTAGCCGAGGTAGCCAGAAGAGCCCACATGGGGAGAGCAAAGTTACTAGTTATGGGTGATTTCAATCACAAAGAGATTGATTGGGAAAACCTGGAGCCCCACGGGGGTCCTGAATCATGGAGAGCCAAGATGATGGATGTGGTACTGGAAAACCTCATGCATCAACATGTTAGAGACACTACCAGAGAGAGAGGTGGGGAGGATCCAGCAAGACTGGACCTAGTATTCACCTTGAGTAGTTCGGACATCGAGGATATCACGTATGAAAGGCCCCTTGGAGCTAGTGATCATTTGGTTCTGTGTTTTGACTATATAGTTGAGCTACAAGTGGAGAGGGGAGCAGGAATAGGAAGAGAGAAACGAAACTACAAAAGGGGGGACTACACAGGCATGAGGAACTTCCTACAAGACGTTCAGTGGGAGAGAGAATTGGCAGGAAAACCAGTAAAAGAAATTATGGAATATGTGACAACCAAATGCAAAGAGGCAGAGGAGAGGTTTGTCTCCAAGGGAAACAGAAGTAATGGGAAGACCAGAACGAGTCCTTGGTTCAGCCAGAGGTGTAGGGAGGCAAAAACTAAGTGTAATAGACAATGGAAAAAGTACAGAAGACAAAGGACCCAGGAAAATAAAGAGATTAGCCGAAGAGCCAGAAACGAATATGCACAGGTAAGAAGGGAGGCTCAGCGACAATACGAAAATGATATAGCATCAAAAGTCAAGTCTGACCCAAAGCTGTTGTACAGCCACATCAGGAGGAAAACAACAGTCAAGGACCAGGTAATCAGGCTGAGGAAGGAAGGTGGGGAGTTCACAAGAAACGACCAAGAGGTATGTGAGGAGCTCAACATGAGATTTAAAGAAGTATTTACAGAGGAGACAGAAAGGACTCCAGGAATTCAGAATAGGAAGGTATACCAACAAGTGCTGGATGAAATACACACAACCGAGGAGGAGGTGAAGAAGCTGTTATGTGAACTCGATACCTTAAAAGCGGTGGGACCTGACAACATTTCTCCATGGGTCCTTAGAGAGGGAGCAGAGATGTTAAAGTGTGCCACTAACAAAAATCTTCAACACATCCATTGAAACTGGCCAACTACCTGAGGTGTGGAAGATGGCAATTGTAATCCCAATTTTTAAGAAAGGAGACAGACACGAGGCATTAAACTACAGACCTGTGTCACTGACGTGTATAGTATGCAAAGTCATGGAGAAGATCATCAGGAGGAGAGTGGTGGAGCACCTAGAAAGACACAAGCTTATAAACGACAACCAGCACGGTTTCAGGGAAGGAAAATCCTGTGTCACAAACCTACTGGAGTTTTATGACAAGGTAACAGAAGTAAGACACGAGAGAGGGGTGGATAGACTGCATTTTCTTGGACTGCAAGAAGGCGTTCGACACAGTTCCTCACAGGAGGTTAATGCAAAAGCTAGAGGATCAGGCACACGTAACAGGAAAGGCACTGCAATGGATCAGAGAATATCTGACAGGGAGGCAACAACGAGTCATGGTACGTGACCGCAAACAGAGTATAATCTAGGTGGCCAAAGACTGCAAACCTCACTCAAGGAAAAAAGATCTTGGGGTGAGTATAATACCGAGCACATCTCCTGAGGCACACATCAATCGGATAACTGCTGCAGCATACGGGCGGCTGGCAAACCTATGAATAGCGTTCCAATACCTCAAGAAGGAATCATTCAAGACTCTGTACACCATATACGTCAGGCCCATACTGGAGTATGCAGCACCAGTTTGTAACCCACACCTGGTCAAGCACGTCAGGAAATTAGAGAAAGTGCAAAGGTTTGCAACAAGACTAGTCCCAGAGCTAAGGGGATTGTCCTACGAAGAAAGGTTAAGGGAAATCGGCCTGACGACACTAGAGGACAGGAGGGTTAGGGGAGACATGATAACGACATATAAAATACTGCGAGGAATAGATATGGTGGACAAAGACAAGATGTTCCAGAGAGGGGACACAAAACAAGGGGTCACAGTTGGAAGTTGAAGACTCCTATGAGTCAAAGGAATGTTAGGAAGTATTTCTTGAGTCATAGAGTTGTCAGGAAGTGGAATAGCCTAGAAAGCGACATAGTGGAGGCAGGAACCATACATAGTTTTATGACGAGGTTTGATAAAGCTCATGGAGCAGGGATAGAGAGAACCTAGTAGCAATCAGTGAAGAGGCGGGGCCAGGAGCTATGAATCGACCCCTGCAACCACAACTAGGTGAGTACACATACACATACACACACACATACATATACACACACACACACACACGTGGTAATGCTTTATTTACAGGGAGCAAAGTCAGGGTATTTTTCCAGAATGGTCTGTAATATACAACTGTGGATAAAATACTTTGACATATCTAGAACATTTCTGAGTGAGTTGTCTCTGAATTCATTAATTTTGTCGCACTCCAGTACATAATGACGCAGGGTGTGACAATAATCCAACTGACAAAGTTTACATTTTGTTTGGTCTACATCAGGTGGTGGTGATTTAACCTGCCAAAGATACTTGTAACCCAGCCGGAGGCGGGCGGTAGTGACATCCAAGAGTCTGCTTATTTTGTTGGATGCACCATAGACATGTGGCTCCTCCTGCATGATAGAATGATGATAGATGGACTGACTGGTGTCAAACTCCCTGAGTCTTAAGTCAATAAAATTCAGTTGAAGTTCTTTTCGTATTATTGTTCTCAAACTGCTAACTGACAAGCCAAGATTGTAATCTACCCCCTCTTTGAAAGCATAAAACTTAGCCAATTTATCAGTTCTATCATGCATCTGAAGACCAATGTGAGATGGAATCCACAGCATGTGCACTCTGACTCTACTATCCACAATCCTACCATACCTGTGTCTGGCTTCTGACACAAGCATGCTACAAGTTATACTTGATGAGTTGAGAGCATTTATGGATGACAGAGAATCAGTTAAGATTAAAGAGTCAACCTTAGATACATGGACTCATTTGAGTGCAAGGAGTATGTGAATGCTCCCAATTTCGATTTTTCCTCATTTATACAAGCTCTCTGTTGTAATTATGTTGGTAGAATTACCGACACTGTTAGGTAAAAGGACACAAGTGGCAACGTTTCGCTCTCCAGGAGCTTTGTCGAGCGAAACGTTCCCACAGTAAAACGTCGCATTAGTTGCACTTGTGTTCTTTTACTAAACTCTGTGTCGTCTCTCAGCCACGAGTCATTTATGTAAGAATTTCTTTTGAAATACCATGTACCACTTCATGTTTCATGTGAGAGATTCCATCAGCAGCTGTATTGAAGCACTGGTCAGTATTGAAGCACTGGTCAGTATTGAAGCACTGGTCAGTATTGAAGCACTGGTCAGTATTGAAGCACTGGTCAGTATTGAAGCACTGGTCAGTATTGAAGCACTGGTCAGTATTGAAGCACTGGTCAGTATTGAAGCACTGGTCAGTATTGAAGCACTGGTCAGTATTGAAGCACTGGTCAGTATTGAAGCGCTGGTCAGTATTGAAGCACTGGCAATGACACTGGTCAGTATTGAAGCTGGTCGTAAGCCCGGTCAGTATTGAAGCACTGGTCAGTATTGAAGCGCTGGTCAGTATTGAAGCACTGGTCAGTATTGAAGCGCTGGTCAGTATTGAAGCACTGGTCAGTGCACTGGTATTGAAGCCTGGGCAGTATAGCGCTGGTCAGTATTGAAGCACTGGTCGTATTGAAGCACTGGTCAGTATTGAGCACTGGTCAGTATTGAGCCTGGTCAGTATTGAAGCGCTGGTCAGTATTGAAGCGCTGGTCAGTATTGAGCACTGGTCAGTATTGAAGCACTGGTCAGTATTGAAGCTGGTCAGTATTGAAGCACTGGTCAGTATTGAAGCACTGGTCAGTATTGAAGGCTGGTCAGTATTGAAGCGCTGGTCAGTATTAAGCGCTGGTCAGTATTGAAGCACTGGTCAGTATTGAAGCACTGGTCAGTATTGAAGCACTGGTCAGTATTGAAGCGCGGGTCAGTATTGAAGCACTGGTCAGTATTGAAGCGCTGGTCAGTATTGAAGCCCTGGTCAGTATTGAAGCCCTGGTCAGTATTGAAGCACTGGTCAGTATTGAAGGGCTGGTCAGTATTGAAGCGTTGGTCAGTATTGAAGTGCTGGTCAGTATTGAAGCGCTGGTCACTACTGAAGCACTGGTCAGTATTGAAGCGCTGGTCAGTATTGAAGCGCTGGTCAGTATTGAAGCGCTGGTCAGTATTGAAGCGCTGGTCAGTATTGAAGCACTGGTCAGTATTGAAGCGCTGGTCAGTATTGAAGCGCTGGTCACTACTGAAGCGCTGGTCACTTCTGAAGCGCTGGTCACTACTGAAGCGCTGGTCAGTATTGAAGCCCTGGTCAGTATTGAAGCGCTGGTCAGTATTGAAGCACTGGTCAGTATTGAAGCGCTGGTCAGTATTGAAGCGCTGGTCACTACTGAAGCGCTGGTCACTACTGAAGCGCTGGTCACTACTGAAGCGCTGGTCAGTATTGAAGCACTGGTCAGTATTGAAGCGCTGGTCAGTATTGAAGCGCTGGTCACTACTGAAGTGCTGGTCACTACTGAAGCGCTGGTCACTACTGAAGTGCTGGTCAGTATTGAAGCGCTGGTCAGTATTGAAGCGCTGGTCAGTATTGAAGCGCTGGTCACTACTGAAGCGCTGGTCAGTATTGAAGCGCTGGTCAGTATTGAAGCGCTGGTCAGTATTGAAGCTCTGGTCACTACTGAAGCGCTGGTCACTACTGAAGTGCTGGTCACTTCTGAAGCGCTGGTCACTACTGAAGCGCTGGTCACTACTGAAGCGCTGGTCACTACTGAAGCGCTGGTCAGTATTGAAGCGCTGGTCAACACAAGGTGTACTCTATCTTGGTCTTCCACTTAACTTGGACTCACTATATTGAGTATCATAAATAAGCTTTTTCTGAACATTATAAACTTATATTTGAACCATAGGACTGTGCGGTAGTTCTAAAAGCTTGGAGTCTGTCTTTACTTAGTTTTGTCTAGTTGTTAACGTACAAGGGAGAGTATTACCTAGTTAGTTAATGGTCACATAATAGGCCTGCCATTAACCTTGAATTTTAGCGGTCCATTTTTACGGCTGCCAATGTATTTGTCAAGTATTTTGGTTTTCTGTACAGAATTTATAAGGCTAAGATTATCACAGGCTGTATATGGTTTCGCGTGGTTTGAATTTCAGTTTTCAGAGGATAAGTTAAAAATCCCTCAAAAAACAAATGTCATCGGAACAAGTAACTATGACAACTCCCACTTTGTATGAGGCCTGGTCAAGTACCGGGCCGCGGGGGGCGCTGACCCCCAGGTAGACGCAAGTAGATGCGCAAAAACATCAGGATAGCTAACTGATATTACTCAAGATATCTTATTTCGATTTTAGGAGGTCATTGATTAATATATTAAACAGTGTAGGACTGAATATAATACTTGAATACAAAGTTGCGTTGTTTTAGCTTCACTTTTATGGCTCTGAAATAAAATGGATGTTGTTTTGTTGAGATAACGAAGAATCCAGTGTAAAAGTAGACTACCAATATCTGTTTTGGGTAGTTTCTTATATTATAACTTCCCAAATTGCAATATCGAAATCATTTTTAATACCCAAAAATAATCGTATAATTGAGCTTTATGTTCCACCATATTTATAAGTTAAAGTTGTGTGACGGATTTACATTGTTTGCCAGGTGTGACTCCATTAATATTGAGCGACGTGTTTTCTGCACTCTGTATAGTAACTTACGTAGGAGAGAGAAGCTTACAACAACGTTTCAGTCCACTTGGACCATTTACAAGTCACACTAACACAAGAGTGAGGGAGCCAGTACATACAGGTGAGAAGCACAGGGACGGGACCAAGAGAGGGAGAAAAAGTGGTAGAAGACTGGTAGTAGTGGTATAAAGTAGGAAGAGTAGTTAGTGGCACAATGTGCGGGTTATTTGTGTTTGTAACGACAGTATTATAGCTCCTACAAGTGTTGTAGGCTAAAATCTTAACTACAATGACAGTGCCACAGAACTTGGTAGACGCAAACCTATCTGACATTATCCTGACGCCAAATAACTTCGAAGAGGCGATAAATGACATGCCCATGCACTCCGCCCCAGTCCCAGACTCGTGGAACTCCGTGTTCATCAAGAACTGCAAGAAGCCCCTATCACGTGCTTTTAACATCCTATGGAGAGGTAGCATGGACACGGGTCGTCCCGCAGTTACTAAAAACAACAGACATAGCCCCACTCCACAAAGGCGGCAGTGAAGCATTGGCAAAAAACTACAGACCAATAGCGCTAACGTCCCATATCATAAAAATCTTTGAAAGGGTTCTAAGGAGCTAGATCGCCACTCATCTAGACACCCATCAGTTACACAACCCAGGACAGCATGGGTTTAGAGCAGGTCGCTCCCGTCTGTCCCAACTACTGGACCACTACGACAAGGTCCTGGATGTTATAGAAGACAGACAGACAATGCAGATGTTATATACACAGACTTTGCAAAAGCCTTTGAGAAGTGTGACCATGGTGTAATATCACACAAAATGCGTGATAAAGGAATAACTGGAAAAGTTGGCAGATGGATCTATAATTTCCTAACAAATAGAACACAAAGTAAAGTCTGAGGCGGCTACGGTGAAAAGCTCTGTTCCACAAGGCACAGTACTCGCTCCCATCTTGTTCCTCATCCTCATATCGGACATAGAAAGAAATATGAACCACAGTGCCGTGTCTTCCTTTGCAGATGACACCCGAATCTGCATGATAGTGTTCACCATTGAAGACACTGCAAGACTCCAAGCAGACATAAACCAAATCTTTAAAAGGGGCTGCAGAAAACTAAAGTTCAATTATGAGAAATTTCAGTTACTCCGATATGGAAAACGTGAGGAAATTAAAATTTCATCGGAGTATAAAACAAATTCCAACCGCACAATAGAGCGAAAAACTAATGTCAAAGACCTGGGAGTGATCATGTCAGAGGATCTCACCTTCAAGGACCATAACACCGCAGCAATTGCATCTGCTAGAAAAATGACAGGATGGATAATGAGAACCTTCAAAACCAGGGATGCCAAGCCCATGATGACACTTTTCAGGTCGCTTGTTCTATCTAGGCTGGAATATTGCTGCACACTAACTGCACCTTTCAAGGCAGGTGAAATTGCTGAACTAGAAAATATGCAGAGAACCTTAACAGCACGCATAACTGCGATAAACCACCTCAATTACTGGGAACGCTTGAAGTTCCTAAACCTGTACTCTCTAGAATGTAGGCGGGAGAGATACATTATATACACTTGGAAAATCCTAGAGGGATTAGTACCAAACTTGCACACGAGAGTCACTCCCTACGAAAATCACTCCCTGTGAAAGCAAAAGACTCGGCAGGCGATGTAACATCCCCCCAATGAATAGCAGGGGTGCCACTAGCACGTTGAGAGACAACACAATAAGTGTCAGGGGCCCAAGACTGTTCACTGCCTCCCAGCGTACATAAAGGGGATTACCAATAGACCCCTGGCTGTCTTCAAGCAGGCATTGGACAGGCACCTAAATCAGTACCTGACCATCCGGGCTGTGGTTCGTACGTCGGACTGGGTGCGGCCAGCAGTAACAGCCTGGTTGATCATGCTCTGATTCACCATGAGGCCTGGTCACAGACCGGGCCGCGGGGGCGTTGACTGCCGGAACCCTCTCCAGGTAAACAATGAAGATGGAATTGTCAAAAATAATGTAAATAGCCTACATAAAAGCTTTTGAAATATTAACACTTATCACTTTCAGCCCTACAACACAGGAAAGTCATTAAATGGCTTTAGAAAAACGCCAAAACAAGCCCATAAAAAAATTATTGGCTGTCCTACACTAAAGTGCTTAATATGAGAAAAGAATTAGGTGTTCCTGGGATGGTAAGTTACCTGTAGAACTCTGCCTCTTCCCTGGAGTATCTAAAAATGTGTCTGGCTTTACAAGCTTGTTCAGCTATCAGAACATTGGGGCCCAGTCCCAGGACCCATTAGGTACCTCTGTAATGTTGAGGTACAGTCCCTGGACCCATTATGTACCTCTGTAATCTTTTGACTACCGCCCAGAGGATGGGTATGGGGTGGATAATAAAGTTGTTAAACTACAACAGAAATTACAAGACGCTATAATAATTTCAATGCTATAAAGGTGTCTCCTCGATATACTTGATAGGATATGTGAAATCAATGTCATGATAGGACTGAAACTGTTGTCTGGATATTAAAACAATGTATGGCTGAAATGCCTCGGCATGATAATGGCTTTCTTTGTACCAATCAAATTATGAAATGTAAATACACGTTGTCACCTTTGCAAAGAAATAAACTTTTGTTGTTTTTAGAAAAATACCATGATTTTTATGGAGGTGGAGTGGTAAGCCAGCGGAAGTCCTCGGTCAGATGTGGGTCATCGTATGACTAAGACCCGCCAGGAAACACTTGTCCTGTTTCCTGACAAACATTATACCAACCTATCTAGAGAATTACTAGAACATATAATTCATTGGACATGTAAATCAAGGTGGATACAAATAACAGCCCCACTTATCATGCTAGGAAACCGGCATTTCCCACCACTCTGGCAGATAAAACAAACAACTATTTCTTTCTGTAGTATACATATGCGCTGTATGACCGCTGTGGTTTAGCGCTTCTTTTGATTATAATAATAATGTAGTGCTGTATAACCCTTGTTGTTTAGCGCTTCTTTTGATTATAATAATAACAATAATAATGTATACATAATGTAGTTTACATGTAATAAAATATTGCTAAATACAAAAGAAAGTCACTGTAGTGCATTTCGGGGAGGTAACAACTTTTTGATGTCACTCTGCCCACGTATCCTCCCAAAAAACTAATACACGAACCTCAACTTCAATTATTTTCTAAATTCAATGTTCTGGAAGACAAACGACCTGCAGGCAAAAAAAACAATACCACACACACACACGCCCCGATGGCACGGTGGCTAGCGCTCTTGCTACACGCACGGAGGGCCCGGGTTCAATTCCCGGCGGGGCCGAAACATTTCGAAGTGTTTCGTTACACACACACACACATACATACAACAGGCCTAGTGTCTAATAGACATGTGCCTAGGACAAAATGGTAACTAACAGACTAGGCTAAGTCAGTGACGCTGGCTGGCTTATCTCTGACAGTGGGAGGACAGGAAGGGCTGTTATCGTAAACCAGCCTGATACTATAATACACAGATGTATTAGAATTAATAACTAGGCTTCCACCTTACAGACTGAACTACTACTCATACCCGTTCCTCTAAAGCGTGTGGAAATTACCACCTTGGACAGTTTAATTGTAACTTTTTTTCCCTAGTGCTTGCATTAAGTAGCCCGAGGCTTGAATGCATCCTGCTTGTGTATGAAGCTAGGCACAGGTGTTCACCTAGCAGTAAATAGGTACCTGAGTGTTAGTCGACTGGTGTGGGTGGCATTCTGAGGACAAAATTAGCCTAATTTCCCAGAAATACTTTGCATAACCAGGGGCTTTTTGTCCAGTATGGCATTGGTGTCAGCTATGGTCTGTATAAGTTGTATCATGTACTGGTAGAAATAAAGATTATTATTAAAGGTATTCCTCTTTAAGGGGGGCTCCTTGTCGTGGTAAAGAGGCTATCAGTCTGAGGAATTGGACCTCTTGGTCTTCTTCCTCAGACCGAACCTAATTACCCCCCAATCCCCCCTTCCCTTTCCCATCTTCCCCATCCTCCCTTTTCCCTTTCCTCCTCCTCCTCATCCCTCCCTTATTTCCTTCCCATTTTTCTCCTGGGAGCTTCCCTCCACAGGCATTCTAGTTCCTAGGTAGGGGGAAGGGTACTGTGGTCTTCCCCTTTCCGTTGAGGTTCTTGGCGGTGGTGTAGTTTGCCGTGGAATCTGGATCGCCCGGGGATGCCCCTCCCTCTCCGGTCTCCCAGGGGGTGGCCTTGGGTATCTTTCGGACGACGGGTGTATCTCTAGAGGCCACCTTTCGGATTCCAGGGGTGGTGACCGAATGAGGTATGCTTTGTGGCGGATATCCGGCCGCCCTCTCTTTTGTCCGCCGAGGTGGCTCGGTGGATGTGAGGTTGCTATCCTGGATCGCTGGTTTACTGGCGTGAAGGGTAGGGTATGGCATAGGTTCCATGCAGCATCTGCACTACTTGCGGTGTTGAGGTCCTCTTGGGCGAGGAGGGGGATTTACGCCCCTTTCATTCCTAGCTATTCCTCCACGTTCCCCCTTTTTTATTTATTCTTTTTTTTTATTTATATTTTCTTCTCTTTCTTTTTTTTTCTTAAAAACAAAAAGAAAGAAGAAACCTAACCATGGATGCCCTAAACTTTGAACCTACCCCTGGGCCCCTTCCTGATACCGCACCCAGTACTGACCCTGCCCCTTTATTGGACAACTCTTCTGACATCTCTAATACCCCTGTACCTCTTGCTGGTGCCGGTTCATCACCTGCTTCAGGTACTGGGGTTCCGACCAGCCCTTTTGACATATCTGACCTTCGCTCTTCTCTGACCTTGATTCCGGCTTCTCCCTCGACTGTGCGGCAATTTTCGGATCGCTCGCCCGTCTCCCATCGGACCACCCCCAGTCCAACACCCAAACGACCAAGTCCCTTACATGACCATTCGACACTTCCTTCTCGTTCATCTCAGAAACGACCAGCTCGTCGCACACTCCCCTTAAACACTTTGTTTCACACTACTCAATGAACAAAGTTTTTTACTCTAAGACCGACTACTCCAACTACCTATCTTTCTGATCATAGTATTGGTAAAGCTCTCCTACGCCATGTAGGCAAAGATATCTCATTTCACACTTTTAAGAGCGGCACTCGCATCATCACGGTCCAGAATGCTGGCCAAGCTCGCGATCTTCCCATTCTTACGACAATAGATACTATTCCTATCACTATTGACAAGCATCATTCTCTTAAATCTTGTAGTGGTACTGTCATTTTACCCCACCATTGTCCAACGGAATTTCCAGACATGTGGTGATGATATTTTGGAGCAGCTTGAGCTCCAAGAACTCCCTCTCCTTAAGGTTGACACTTTTGTCCTCCCTGCCAATAAGCGAAGACGTTATTCTTGCAATATAGCTTATTTAACGTTTGACTGCCGTGAACTCCCACCTTCGGTCTACATTGCAGGTCAACGTTTACAAGTTTGAAAGGTGACCCCTACACCACAACAGTGTAGAAACTACTGGCGTTTTGGTCATCCAGCATAATATTGCAGGTTCATGGCCGAATGCCCAGTATGTGGTGCCGACGACCATGCCAGTCCTTCTTGTACTTTACCTCCCTCTTGCCTTAACTGTCATGAGGCACATCCATCGTACTCTCGCCGTTGTCAGGTTTACGTGAATGAGCGGGAAATCCGTTGTCTCAAAGAGGCGGAAGGCTTCTCCTATGCTATGGCCATCTCTCATCTATGCTTTCAAGGGAGATTTCCCCGTATTTCCTATTCTTTCATTGCTAAACATCGCCCCACTTCTGGGGTCCCAACTTCCTCGACTTCCTCTGTGGTTACAACATCCTCAGTCACCCCTGTCTCGAATCCTTTTGATGTTCTTGACTCCGAGGTTCCTACCTCGGCATCCCATACTGTCCACACTTCTTCCTCTACTCACTCGCACAGTTCTGAGTCTACACGTCCTCGTCCTTCACCTAAACCTATGCGCCCCCCTTCTTCTCATAAATCCGGCAAAAAATCCCTATTGCCGGGTTCTTCGCCTCCGACTAGTTCTGTAACGTGTGTGGAGGTTCATCATCATCCTCGTACAATGTCTTCATCCCCTGTGCCCTCCCACGTTCCTTCCTTGACTGCCCCGCCCCAGGCCGCTTCCACTCCTGTCCCCTCCCAAGCCCTTTTGACAGTTTCCTCTTCCATCTCCTCGACCTCTACTTTAGCACAGTCTATAATCTCCCCGATGGTTGCTCACCCCCCTCCTTCCATTTCTAATGTAGTCCCCCATTCTGCATCTTTGACATCCGAAACACTGGAAGCTATTGCAGAATATATTACAGAGACTGGAACGTTGATGGACACCACTCCACCTCCGGTTCATCCTCCTCTCTCTTCTCCATCTACACCCCACCTTCCTTCACAGCGTCCCACTTCTTCTCTGATTACAAATCTTCCGCTGCCTCCACACGTGGACTTTTCTAACCCTAGTCCATAGATACCTCTAACTTCGACTTCTATCTTTCTCTCTATAAATCATGGCTTATTTGCAGTGGAATATCCGAGGCCTCAGGGGTAACTGGGGTGAGCTTCAGGTGTTGCTCTCCCAGTTTTCCCCTGTTGGTGTCTGTTTGCAAAAACACAAATTGCAATCCTCTGTTATCCGGCCCTTTTCAGGCTATGATTTGTCGTATTCATTGGATCCTTTTTCCGACGGATCTTTTAACGAAAGTGCTCTTATACGCACTGGTGTTCCATACCGTCAGCTCTATGTTCATTCTTCTCTACATTACACCACAGCCCATATCCACTTGAATAAGTGGTATACACTCTGTTCTTTATATCTCTCCCCTTCGCGAGCATTGTCTATCCCAGATGTTGATTTTCTGGTTTCTTCCTTGCCGCCACCCCTTCTATTACTTGGCAATTTTAACGCACACCATTTTCTTTGGGGAGGGTCGCACTGTGACTCCCATGGTGTTCAGTTGGAGGCATTTCATACTTCTCTCCCCCTCCATGTTTTAAATACGGGTACTCCTACCCATTTTGATCCCCGAACTCATTCTTTCTCCTGCATCGATCTTTCCATCTGCTCTTCATCAACTGTCCTTGACTTCACCTGGTCTGTCCTCCAGGACTTACATGATAGCGATCATTTCCCAATCATCCTTAGGTCCCCTTCGTATTCTCCACCTCCTCGTAACCCACGCTGGCAATTTGACCGGGCGAAATGAGACCTTTCCACACATCTTACTGCCTTTCATGAGGTTCCTATCGTCCCATCGCTCTTACCAGTGCAGTTTGCAAGGTGATGGAATGTCTAGTTAATAGACGTTTGATGTGGTATTTAGAGAAGCACAGTAGTCTCTCCACTAGTCAATATGGCTTTCGTAAGGGCCGTTCTGCCATTGACCCCTTGCTGCGCTTGGATACATATATTCGTAATGCCTTTGCCAATAACCACTCGGTTATCGCCATCTTTTTCGATCTTGAGAAGGCTTATGACACAACTTGGAAGTATAATATCTTGACCCAGGCCCACTCCTTAGGCCTCCGAGGCAATCTACCATTTTTCCTTAAGGCTTTCTTAACTGAAAGACATTTCCATGTCCGGGTTAGTAATGAGCTTTCCCCGGATTTTTCCAAGCTGAAGGTGTCCCCCAGGGTTGTGTTCTGAGCACAACACTCTTTCTCCTTGCTATAAATAATCTGGCATCAGTTCTCCCATCCAACATTTGATCATCGCTTTATGTGGATGACTTTGCTATAGCTTGTTCGGGTGCTGACTGTCACCTCATTGCAGTTTCCCTCCAGCATGCCGTCAACCGAGTTTCCGATTGGGCCACCTCTCACGGGTTTAAATTTTCTAGTAGCAAAACTCATCAAATTACGTTTACTAGACGTTCAGTGGTCTCTGATCATCCGTTGTACCTATACGGCTCACGTATCCCAGAACGTGATACAGTCAGGTTTCTCGGCCTCCTGTTTGACCGTCGATTGTCCTGGAAACCTCACATTACCTCTCTGAAGGCAACTTGTCATAGCCGGCTGTACCTCCTAAAAACCCTGGCACAACTTTCGTGGGGGGCTGATCGTAGCACTCTCCTCCGCCTGCATTCAGCCCTAATTTTATCGAAACTCGATTATGGTGACCAGATATATTCGGCGGCCTTCCCTGCTACTCTCTCCGGCCTTAATCCCATTCATCACCAGGGATTGCGTTTATGCCTTGGTGCATTTCGTTCTTCCCCAGTTGAGAACCTCTATGTAGAAGTGAGCATTCCATCCTTGTCCGATCGTCGTGATGCACATTGCATTCGCTATTATGTTCGCTCCCATGACCTCCGCAATCCTTCCATGTATAGGATTGTCACAGATGTTAGTAGGCGCTCTTTATTTGTCCGTCGCCCCTGTTTACTTCGTCCCTTTTCTCTTTGTCTACATTCACTCTTGTCTTCCCTTCAACTACCACATTTATATGTTCATGTGACATCTCCCTTTCCCCTACCCCCTTGGGAAGTTCCTGCTGTCTGTGTCTGTTCTATTCCTCTACCTTGCGCGAAAGCCCAACTACCTACGGCGGCTTCTCACTCTTTTTTTCTAGACCACTTCCATTCTCATTCCCATGCCATCACAGTATACACCGATGGTTCAAAGTCATCTGACGGTGTCGGATTCGCAGCAGTCTTCCCGGACAGCGTCGTGCGAGGGCATCTGTTACCCTCAGCTAGCATCTTTATGGCTGAATTGTATGCCATTCTTGTGGCACTTATCCGTATTGCATCTATGCCTGTGTCACCATTTGTGGTCGTTTCAGACTCCCTTAGTGCTTTACAGGCTATCCGTAAAATTGATACACCTCACCCCCTAGTTCTTCGTATCCAACTTTGGTTACGCCGTATCTTTAGCAAACACAAAGATATTGTTTTTTTGTTGGGTCCCTGGTCATGTTGACGTACAGAGCAATGAACAGGCAGACACTGCTGCGCGGTCAGCAGTACATGACCTTCCAGTTTCATATAGAGGTGTTCCTTTCACGGACTACTTTGCTTGCGGTCATTGCTACCCACCTTCGCACCCGTTGGCAACAACGCTGGTCTGACCTGCTGAATAACAAACTTCATTCTATTAAACCGATTATAGGTTTCTGGCCTTCTTCTTGTCACCAATGTCGGGGTTGGGAGACTACACTCTCCCGTCTTCGCATCGGCCACACTCGTCTTACTCACGGGTATCTCATGGAGAAGCTCCCTGCCCCTCTCTGTGAGCATTGTCAGGTTCCAGTGTCTGTTCGACATATTCTGTTGGACTGCCCACTCTATCAACGAACACGCAGAATTTACCTCCAACGTCGTCTTCGCTCTGCGGCCCTTTCTTTACCTTCCCTTCTTGCAGATGGACCCTCCTTTAATCCTGACTCTCTAGTTGACTTTTTGACAGAAACTGACTTACTACACAAACTCTGAAGATTATACCTCTAGCACCTCCCTCAGTCCCTTCTACCTCGATCTCTTGCTACCCTCTGTCCCTGCACTATCCACCGTCCTGCTGCACTCCATACCCATCTCCCTCTTACAACCCATTCTCCCTGCATCCTGTAATAACCTGCAGCACTGTATAACCCCTGTGGTTTAGCGCTTCTATTTGATCCACTTCCATGGGGAAGTGGATCTCCATGGGGAAGTGGATCTCCATGGGGAAGTGGAACAGAATTCTTCCTCCGTAAGCCATGCGTGTCGTAAGAGGCGACTAAAATGCCGGGAACAAGGGGCTAGTAACCCCTTTTCCTGTATATATTACTAAATGTAAAAGGAGAAATGTTCGTTTTTCCTTTTGGGCCACCCTGCTTTGGTGGGAAAAGGACGACGTGTTGAAAGAAAGAAGAAGAATTATAATAGTAAAGGTATTGCAGTTCAGCCTTTGTGAATTACATCTCACAGGCCTCCAGGAACATGACTAAATTGATAACTTGGCTAAATAGATATTAAAGATAATTATTAATATTTTGGGTTTTCAAATAAAAGTTTAAAAAAATATTATCGGGAAAGACCCAGGGAACGAGTATGAAGTGGAAGAGTACACATAGGAACTAGCAGATCAATTGTCAAGTTAAACTGTTTATCTATGGATAAAGTAACAAGGTGAGATGATGTTACTGCTAGGCTAAGGCTAGGCTATATCTTGGTCAGTACAGTTTATATTATGTCAGTGATTTCAAACTCATAGTGTGTGGCGTTTAGCGCTTCTATTTGATTATAATAATAACAATCAAAGTGTGTGGACAGACAGGAGGACCCCACGTACGCTAACACTAAAGCTCGAGTGTCAAAACATCTAACCTATCAGAGACGCCTCATGCACACTCACAGGTTATGACAAAATACCTTATTAATGATAAGGTATCTTAAAATTTGAGACTCCACAGTTAAACGCATCGACTAGATGCCTAGACATACCTACGCATGTCTAAACATACCTACACATGCCTTGACATACCTACGCATGCCTAGACATACCTACGCATGCCTAGACATACCTACGCATGCCTAGACATACCTATGCATGCCTAGACATACCTACGCATGCCTAGGCATACCTACGCATGCCTAGACATACCTACGCATGCCTAGACATACCTACGCATGCCTAGACATACCTACGCATGCCTAGACATACTTACGCATGCCTAGACATACCTACGCATGCCTAGACATACCTACGCATGCCTAGACATACCTACGCATGCCTAGACATACCTACGCATGCCTAGACATACCTACGCATGCCTAGACATATCTACGCATGCCTAGACATACATACGCATGCCTAGACATACCTACGCATGCCTAGACATACCTACGCTTGCCTAGACATACCTACGCATGCCTAGACATATCTACGCATGCCTAGACATACATACGCATGCCTAGACATACCTACGCATGCCTAGACATACCTACGCATGCCTAGATATACCTAAATAACAAAAAAGGCACAATACCGTGACTGGAACAATACACACACAACCCGCACAACTCCTCTTTCTTCTCTGTATTTCTCCTTGTATGTGTTCTTCTTTATTTTATTTTCATCATTTTTTTCCCCTCTGTGTTCTTGTCCTTACCCTATGAGGGCCACAGCTTTATTGCAGTGCTCCTCTCTCCTAGTATATGACTGACTCCATTACTCTACTACTTCCACCACCACTACTACTTCCACTATTACTCCTCCACCACTTTCTTGTGCCCTTCCCTGTCTGCTGGCCTATAAATACCCCTTCTACCTTTTCTTTGTGTTAGTGTGACTTTGTAAATGGTCCAAGTCGGACTGAAACGTCGTCGTAAGCTCCTCTCTTCTTTGTGCGGGTTGTGTGTGTACTATACATACCTAGGCATGCTTAGACATGCCTAGACATACCTAGGCATGCCTAGACATGCCTAGGCATGCCTAGACATGCAAATGCATGTCTGGATATACCTAGGGATGCCTAGATATACTTAGGCATGCCCAGACATGCCTAGGCATACCTAGGCATGCGTAGGTATGTCTAGGCATGCGTAGGTATGTCCAGGCATGTCTAGGCATGTCTGGGCAGGCCTAGGTATGTCCAGGCATGCCTAGGTATGTCCAGGCATGCCTAGTAAGTAAGTAAGTTTATTCAGGTATACACAAATACAGTTACCAAAGACCGGATTCAAACGGATTCGTTGAAAACAAGGTATCCTCTGTCCGGATTCATAAGCTGACGGGGTTTTACACGCCCTTATTAAACACCCAAACAGCAACTACAACAAATAGATACAATACAAATAGACAGATCTACCTTCAAGATGGTTGTTAAAATATACAGTGAGCACAAACCGGATTCGCCGGATTCGTCCAAGAAATATGTGAACAAAGGACCGGATTCAAACGGATTCGTTGAAAATAAACCAAATCAGAGGAACTGTTAAAAACAACTAAATACCTCGAGAAATTATAGACTAGCTAGCTAAGAGAGTTGTCAAGTGTTGTAAGATGACCACCACCATGAAGATCTGTATAGTATGTAGAATGGGTAAGGGACGAAAACAGGCCTGGATTGCTTGCAATCTCTGTGGTCAATGGTCCCATGGTATTTGCAGGGATTTTCAACCAGTAACCACACTTGACATAAACTCAGAGAGATGTTTTTGGGTCTGCCCAAACGAGATACAACTGTATGAGAAAATTACATCTATATTAAAAGACAAGAACACCAATAAAATATCCCTCTTAAAAGACATGTCAACATGGTATGACAGCTGGGAAAATAAGATGGGTGGTTTGGAAGGGGCTGTCTTGAACGACAGCGCTCCTGAGGGTGCTAGTGTTGTCCTGGAGGACAGTGCTCCTGAGGGAGCTAGTGTTGTCCTAGAAAACAGTGCTCCTGAGGGTACTCGTGTTGTCCTAGAGGACAGTGCTCCTGAAGGTGCTAGTGTTGGAGATGGAACAAAAGGAGATATTAGCACTAGTGCTGAAGATAGAAATGAGACAGCAAAACACGCACCAATAGGGAATACATTAGGGAACACAGTCACAAATAAAAACAAGGCAAACAGAAACCAGGCCTATGCAAATATTATGCATTTGGTATCTGCAGGCATGGAATTTCTGGGAAAATAGATGGGACTTGCAACTTTGACCATCCCAGAAAATGCCGTGCCCATATGACAACAGGAAAATGCAGCCTCCCTTTCTGTAAGCTTTTCCACCCTGAAATGTGCCACTCATCAGTTCAGGAAAGTCAGTGCTTTAACCTATATTGCCAGGCACACCACCTAAAGGGTACAAGACGACACAGAACATCCAGACCATGGGAAAACCTGGGTAGCCAAAGCCACTCCAGAGAGAGAGGTTTTTAAGCGCAAGGAAGGAAAAAAAGCTGTCAGGAAATGACAGAAATCGTACACCAACTGCAATCATTTCTGGAGTGGAACCACAGTCGATGGCCTCCACTCCAAACAACAGATATTAGTGTCATGAAAAAAAGACCCCCCCCCATACCACCAATACCACCAATCCATGACATTCATCTTTGCAAATATACAGGGTCTAAAGCCAGCGACGAACAACAAAATACACTACATCCATGGACTGATTACAGAGTCAAATGCAATGTTTGTGGCTTTCACAGAGACCCACATAAAGGATCACTTGGACAATGAAATATGGATCCCGGACTACAACCTATACAGATGTGACAGAGTGAACAGGCAAAAGGAGGGAAGCGGTGGTGCCAAGTGTGATGAGAGCAGTGGTTTCCATAATGTTAGTAATAGTGATGAAGGTCATGTAAGTGGTGATGCCGAGTGTGATGAGGTTAACCACATTGACATTAATGTTGAATATAGCACTGCTGATAAATGTAATGAACATAATGTTGATAGTGGTGTTGGTGATGACAGTTATAGTGATGTGAGTAATGGTAGTGGAGGAGGGAATGTGAGTGGTAGTGCCACCTATCATACATTCACACATGAACAGCGTCGTGCTCTGTGCAAACAAAGACTGCCACGAGGCCTCACAACTGGTAGTGCACTTAGAAAACTCATGGACCAGGGTAACACTGCTGACATTGATGAGGTCTGCTCTTTATATGAACAATTTTTTCATTGTGCTGAGAAACTAAGCCAGATTCCAGGACTTCTATAATGGATCAGTCCTCGCATAAACTTAATATTTTTAGCTGGAATATTGCATCACTTAGAAAAGACTTCCTGACCTTCATCATAAAGTAACCACCGAACCCATTGATATTGTGTGTCTACAAGAGTGCAGAGTCCCTGAAAAATCCCAGCCCCCTAAATTGCCATCATTTGTTGCATATAATCTCAAATCTACTAACTCTTGTGTTCTATATATTAAAAATCACTTCCCCATCAACTTCTCACACATAAGAAAACAGAGGGACTGCAATACCATGGTGTTAGGATTTATATTGGGAACTCTGCTCTCAACATATTTAATTTGTATGCTCTTGCTGATAAGTTCAATTACTTGGAGCTCCCAACTTGTGCTCAGTCTGAGCCTACTCTTATAATTGGAGATTATAATGCAAGACACAAAAGCATTGGAAGCTCACAGTTTGGTAATCGTAATGGTAACCAACTGCTGTCACTGTTAAACAGTCATGATAATGTGCAAATTGTAGGTGACCTTGAACCCACACATATCTATGGAGGCATCCTTGATCTGTGTCTTGGCTTCAACATTACTTCTGCCAGCTGTGAGTCTACCATTGTATCAGATATATCATCAGACCATTTCCCAAGGCTAACCTCACTAGATATAGGTAATACTATCCTTCCTGGTGGAATATTCAAACGGAAACGTTTTAATGTTCCCCCTGATCAACATGAGGACTTTGTTGCACATGTGACTGACTGGTATAATTCCTATGTGTGTTCCTCTGTTGAGACCTTTAACAATGACCTTGTGAGCAGTATTCAGAACTACTTAGAGCCGCCTCAAAACCTCCTGGAACTGTTAACCCAACCAACTTCCATAACAATCATACCTCCTATAATAACCATACTTATTACAATGATCTTAAACTTCGAACACTGAAACGTACTGCTCGCAGAATAGGCCTAGCCTATAGAAAACATCGTACCCCTGGAATGCTGAGGCTCTTTCAAACTGCCCTTGCTGCTGCAAGAGAGCGTATGACAGAGCTGCGGCAAACTGACTGGGAAAAATTTGTCAATGGTCTCAATGCTCACACCCCACTTAGCCGAGCATGGAGGGACATAAATAGAATTAAGGGTAACAGAACCGGTCAGATTGCACACCCTCATCCCTTACATAGGGCGAATGAGCTAGTCAGTGCTTGGGCTGTTACATCAAGCTATGAAAATCTTCCCAGTACCACACAGGCGAAATTAAATGACAAATATGATGCTAGGGAGAGACTTGTTTGTTTTATGCTCAGCAAGGAAGATGACTGTAACATTCCTTTCACTGACTTTGAACTTGATGCAGCACTAACTAAAGGCAACTCCACGTCACCTGGTGAGGATGGTATTACCTACAATATACTAAGATTGCTGTGTCGAGTACCAGGCAATCCTTTACTCGAATTATACAACATGAGCTATGTAACTGGGGAGCTCCCTAAATCTTGGACCAACAGCCTCATCATTCCCATTCCTAAGCCCAATCAACAAAATTCATTTCGCCCAATATCTCTTACTAGCTGCTTATGTAAAACATTTGAGAGGATGATTCTTAATCGTCTCATGTACAGAATCAAACATTTTTGTCCCCCGGTTGCATGGTTTCATGCATGGAAGGAGTGTGCACCAATGCATAGCCACCTTTCTCACTCTGCACACTGACAGCTCATACACTACCTTCCTTGACCTTAAATCTGCTTTTGATGTTGCCAACAGACATGTAATCATTAGTGAACTTGCCAGAATGGATGTTGGAGGATGGCTTCTCCGCTGGATTAAAGGCTACCTGTCCAACAGAAAGTCTTCTGTGTTGTTCCAGGGGCATAGAAGTATAACTAAAGACTTTGAATTAGGAACCCCACAGGGAGGTGTGCTCAGTCCCACTCTATTCAATATTCTAATTAATGCCTTACTTAATGCTATGCCTAGCCAGCCCCATCATTATATGATCAGTTTTGCTGATGATATAATGATTCACACCACCGGATTCTCCAACACCCAAAACATCCTTAACCATGTACTAGCCTCGTGTCAAGACCTGGAGTTGATAATCTCTACTGATAAAACAAAGATACTCAATAGGCGTCCTCCTCGACAGAGAGGCACAGTTCGCCAGATCCAGTTGCATGATGGGTCTCTTTAGAATATGTAAACAGATACAGGTATCTAGGCTTTGAGGTCCCACTACTTGGACCTGTTGTAACGAGACTTTGTCGTCAATACAAAGAAAGGCTGAGAGCACTTAGAGTTGTGGCAGGGTTTCACCCCAGGTATGGTGCTAATGTTAAAATTGTGAAAATGATGTATCTTGCTTATATTAGATCATTAGTTGATTATGCTGCCCCACTACTTGCTCTTGTGTCTGACTGGAAGCTTGGAGGGTTGGAAAACTGCAGAACGAAGCAATGAGGATCATTTTAGGATGCCCTCGTGCTGCCAAAATTTTAAATATGCAGAAAGAACTTGATATTCCAAGCATCAGAGATCGTGTTACTGAAAGAAATATCCTAATTGGGGTTAATATGCTCAGGCAAGCCCATTCAAACCCATGCACAGAAGCCCTCCAAACTTTCCTCAGCACTGGTGAACATCCCTCCAGATGGATCGAAAAACTGGAACCGACCTCCGCATGAATCAGATACATGATCTGTGGCAAGTAAGGCAACAGCGGCACTTCTCCGCTCCATGGAATATTACCCCATTCCAAACTACCATCCCTCCATTTCCCCAAACTACTTCTTAAATCACAACCAAAGCTTCGCCTTGAAGCCAAACATGATGCCTTAAACTGTATTGATAATTTAGCCAAACAGCACACTCTCTCACAAATTATTTACGTTGATGGTTCTGTTCACCAATCCACTGGTGCAGCTGGTAGTGCTGCTGTTGTCATACAGAGTGATGGCTCTCTTAAAGAAATTGGAGCACGCATCAATAACTGGGCCTCTACCCTTCAGACAGAACTGTTTGCCATACTCCTTGCACTCAAATGCGTCCATGTATCTAAGGTTAACTCTCTAATTGTAACTGATTCTCTGTCATCCATAAATGCTCTCAACTCATCAAGTATAACTTGTAGCATGCTCGTGTCAGAAGCCAGGCACAGGTATGGTAGGATTCTGGATAGTAGAGTCAGAGTGCACATGCTGTGGATTCCATCTCACATTGGTCTTCAGATGCATGATAGAACTGATAAATTGGCTAAGTTTTATGCTTTCAAAGAGGGGATAGATTACAATCTTGGCTTGTCAGTTAGCAGTTTGAGAACAATAATACGAAAAGAACTTCAACTGAATTTTATTGACTTAAGACTCAGGGAGTTTGACACCAGTCAGTCCATCTATCATCACTCTATCATGCAGGAGGAGCCACATGTCTATGGTGCATCCAACAAAATAAGCAGACTCTTGGATGTCACTACCGCCCGCCTCCGGCTGGGTTACAAGTATCTTTGGCAGGTTAAATCACCACCACCAGATGTAGACCAAACAAGATGTAAACTTTGCCAGTTGGATTATTGTCACACCCTGCGTCATTATGTACTGGAGTGCGTCACCCTGCGTCATTATGTACTGGAGTGCGATAAAATTAATGAATTCAGAGACTACTCATTCAGAAATGTTCAAGATATGTCAAAGTATTTTATCCACAGTGGTATATTACAGACCATTCTGGAAAAATACCCTGACTTTGCTCCCTGTAAATAAAGCATTGACACGTGTGTGTGTGTGTGTGTGTGTGTGTATGTGTATGTGTATGTGTGTATGTATATACATGTATGCGTGTGTATGTGTATATGTATATGTGTGTGTGTGTGACCCAACAATTAAAATTTGCACCAATAACTCATTACAGTTGTGGCTGGGTGTAGACTAATAGATTGCTCATTGCTTTATAATTTGTTCATGAGTGCAACCATGTACAGACGTAAGTAAATTTACTTACATGATTCATTACCTTGTAACTAGTGAATTAATTACCATTGTACCTTGTTCAGCTATCAAAACTTTGGGGCCCAGTCTCTGGACCCTATATATACCTCTGTAATCTGCAAATACCTTTGTAACTTGTCATGATTGTGACCATCTGAGTTCATTACCTTTGTAACTTGCTCAGCCATCAAACTTTGAGGTCCAGTCCCTGGACCCATTATGTACCTCTGTAATCTTTTGACTACCGCCCACAGGATGGGTATGGGGTGCATAATAAAGATATCAAACTAACTAAAAGGAGGGGGTTGGCCTGTATATCACAGTCACTTATATGCTCAGAACTACTAAATGCCTCAAATGATGTAGTTGAAGTTTTAGCAGTAAAGTTCGAAAATCAAAACCTGGTCATCGTGGTTGTCTACAAGCTTCCGGATGCAACGTCCCAACAATTCCAGGAACAGCTTCTGAAAATTGACCAGTCTGGAAAACCTTCCAGCTCCTGCCCTCAACATCTTGCTCCTGGGGGACCTAAAATGGAGGAATATTGCAAATAATGTGGTAGCAGAGATAACACCAGGAGGCAGCTCAGATGAAAACGAGCTTTTAAATCTATACACCAAATTCACCTTAAACCAGGAAATAATAGAGCCTACAAGATTGGAGAATATGCTGGACCTCATCTTCACTAACAATGATGATCTGATACGAAATGTTATCATATCAAAAACAATTTACTCAGATCACAATATAATAGAGTTCCAGACATGTATGCGGGGGGGCCTCAGGCCGACAAAATGTGATCAGTTGGGGGGGACCCTTTTCTCCAAATTCAACTTCAGTAACAAAAACATAAGGTGGGACCAAGAAAAACCAAGTTTTTAAATAAATATAAACTGGGAAGATAGCTTAAGCATTTCAGATCCTAACCTATGTCAAGAACAAATTAACCCCCGTGGCACTTGAGGTTTTCTCAAGACAAATTCCCTAAGGAAAAGGAGAAGATGTAAACTAGAAAGAGAAAGGCGCTCCCTATACAGGGAAGGCAAAGAATAACAGCGGCTACAAGAGGCCAATATATCTGAAATACGTGGGGGGACATTTTTCAGAGAAATAGCAAACATCGAATTTAAAAATAAAGGAATCTTAAAAAAATCAAGAAAGCCAAAAACTAAAAGCCATAAATGAAATTGAAAAAAACCCAAAAAAGTTTTTTTTTTCTTATCCCAAAACCCAAAATCGAAAACAACATCCATTTTTGGGCCCCTATTAAACGGGGGGGGTCCAAAAAAAGATGACAGCAAAGGGAAAAGAGTTTAAACCCAAAAATCCCAGTATGCCCCCAGTTTTTAACGACCCCCCAACCAGACTGAAAGTCGAAGCCCCTTTAAAAAAATTTTTTGGGAGTGCCACAGAACTTGATGGGCGCAAACCTATCTGACATTATCCTGACGCCAAATGCTTCAAAAAAGGGGAAAAAAAGAATGCCCATGCACCTGTTTGTGGAGCAACTTGCAAGGGAACAGACTGACTGATGTTGTAGTGGCCAGGCTTAGGTTTGGCTACAGGTACTTCCAGTTTGGGAGACACAGATGATGATAAAAAACTAAATGCAAATTATGTGATCGGGCATATGGTCACTGTCTTAAACACTATGTGCTTGATTGTGCACTTATTGGGGAATATAGAGCTAGACAGTAAAATAACCTATGTGACATGTCAAGATATCTTATTCATGAAATAAGATCCCTTTGTACTAAGAAATTTTCCCTAAATTTTTGAACAGAAATTAAAATGTAGATAAAAAACCCAAATGTACAATTTTAATTTTTTGGGGCCTAGTGCCGGGCCCTTTTTGTGTATCCATATGCTCTTGCGCCCCCGTCCACGGGAATGGGGGTGCAAAAAACCAGCCACTTCGGTGGCAAAATTAAAAATTAAACCAAAAGGGGGCAGAAAAGCTTTGGGAAAAGAACTACAGCCCAATAGCGCTAACATCCCATATCAAAAAAATTTTTGAAAGGGTTCTAAGAAGCAAGATTGCCACCATCTAGAAACCCATCAACCCCCCCCGGGGGGGTTTGGGGGGGGGCCTGTCTGTCCCAACTACTTTCCCCCAAAAAAACCCCCCAAAAAAAAAAAGGGGGTTTTATAACAAATTTTAAAATTTTACAAGTGTGACCATGGTGTAATTTCACACAAAAATAAAGGAATAACAGGAAAAGTTAGCAGATGGATCTATAATTTTCTAACAAAAGAACACAAAGAGTAGTAGTCAACAGAGAAAGTCTGGGGGGCCGGGAAAATTTTTTTAAAAAAAACCCCCCCCCCCCCCCCCCCAAAGGGAAAAAAAAATTTCCCCCCCCTTCTGGTTTCCCCCCTGGGGAAAAAAAAAAAACCCCCCCCAAAAAAAACCAAATTTTTGGGGGAAAAAAAAAAAAAAATTTTTTAAAAAAAAGGGGAAAAAAAAAACCCCCCCAAAAAAAAAACCCCAAAAAAAAATAAACCAAAAAAAAAAAAAAACCCCCAAAAAAAAGGGGGGTTTTTTAAAAAAGGGGAAAAAACCCAAAAAAATTTAAACCCCTTTTTCCCCCAGGGGTTTTTTTTTGGGGGAAAAACTTTTTTTCCCCCCCCAAAAAAATTTTTAAAATTTCCCCAAAAAAAAACCCAAAAAAATTTCCAAAACCCCAAAAAAGGGGGGAAAAAAAAAAAAACCCCCCGGGCCCCAAAAACACCCCCTTTGGGGGGGGGGAAAAAAAGGGGGGGGGGGGGGAAACCCAAGGGGGGAAAAAAAAATTTTTTTTTTTCCCCCCAAAAAGGCCCAAAAAAAAAAGGGGGGAAAAAAAATTTTTTCCCCCCAAAAAAAAAACCCAAAAAACCCCCCCCCCCCACCCCCTTTTTTTTGGGAAAACCGGGGTTTTTTTTTGGGTTTTGGGGGGGGAAAAAAAAATTTTTTGGGCCCTTTTAAAAGGGGGGGAAAAATTTTTTTCCCCAAAAAGGGGGGGGGGGGGTTTAAAAGCCGGTTCCCCCCGGGGGGGGGGGGGGGGGCCCCAAAACCCTTTTTCCGCCGGGGGGGGTGGGGGGCCCCCTTTTTTTTGGGGGGGGTTTTGGTTTCCCCCCGGGGGGGTATGGGGGAAAATTTTTTTCCCGGGTTTTTTAAAAATTTTTGGGTTTTTTTTCCTTTAAAAAAAAGGCAAGCCGGGGTTTTTTTGGGGGAAAAAAAAAAAAATTTTATTTTTAAAAAAGGGGGGGGGCCCCGGGGATTTTTTTTCCCCCCCCGGGGGGGGGCCCCCCCTTTTTTTTAAAGGGGGGGGTTTTTTTGGGGGGGGGGGGTTTTTTTTGGGGGCCTTTTGGTTTTGGGGGGGGCAAATTTTTGAAGGGGGGTTTTTGGGGGCCCCCTTTTTTGAAGGCCCCCAAAAAAAAAGGGGCCCCCCTTCCCCCCGGGGGGGGGGGGAAAAAAACCAAAATTTTTTTAAAGGGGGGCCCTTTTTTGGGGGGGGGGGCTTGGGGAATTTTTCCCCAAAAATTTTTTTTAAAAAAATTTTTTAAAAGGGGGGGGAAAAAAAAAAAAACCCCAAAAAAAAAAAACCCCCCCCCCCGGCCGGGGGCCCTTTTGGGGGCCCCCCCAAAAGGGGTTTTTGCCCAAAAAAGGGAAAAAGGGGGTTAAAAGGGTTGGGCCCCCCCTTTTTGGCCCTTTTTTTGGGGGAAATTTTTTTCCCCCCCCAAAATTTTCCCCCCAAAAAACCCCCCCCCGGGGGGGCCCGGTTTTTTTTAAGGGTTTGGGCCCCCTTTTAAAAAGGGGGCAAAAATTTTTTTTTTTTTGGGGGGGTTTTTAAAAAAAATTTTAAAAATTTTTTTTAAAGCCAGCGGTGTGTGGATGCCTGGGAAGCCGGTGAGAAACAGGCAGCGTGTGGGATTGCCTGGGATACCCCGGGGTGAGCATGCATGGCAGCGTGTGTGGGATTGCCTGGGATAGCCTGGAGTCGTGCATGGCAGCATGTGTAGATTGTTTGGGATAGCATGATTGAGTCATGCATGACAGCGTGTGGGGGATTGCCTGGGTTAGCTCAGGCGAGTCATGAATGGGGCATATGTGTGCATTGCTTGGGATAGCCCGGGTGAGTCATGCATGGCAGTGTGTGTGGGGATTGCCTGGGATAGCCCTGGTGAATCATGCATGGCAGCGTATGTGGATTGCCTGGGATAGCCCGAGCGAGTCTGCATGGCGGCATATGTGGGATTGCCTGGATAGCCAGTTAGTCATGCTCAGCATGTGTGGATTGCCTGGAAAGACCGGTGGTCATGAATGGCAGCGTGTGTGATTGCCTGGGATTGTCCGCCACTCATGTACCTGGAATTTACCTGAGAGAATTCCAGGGTCAAGCCCCCGCGGCCCGGTCTGTGACCAGGCCTCATGTTGGACCAGAGCCTGATGAACCAGGCTGTTACTGCTGGCCGCACGCAGTCCAACGTACAACCACAGCCTGGCTGGTCAGGACCACTTTAGGTGCCTGTCCAGTGCTGGGAGGCAGTTGAACAATCTTGGGCCCCTGACATCATTGTGTTGTCCTCAACGTGCTAATGGCACCCCTGCTTTTCATTGGTGGGATGTTACATCGCCTGCCGAGTCTTTTGCTTTCGTAGGGAGTGATTTTCGGCAAGTTTGGTATTTCAAGCGTTCCCAGTAATTGAGGTGGTTTATCGCAGTTATGCGTGCCGTAAAGGTTCTCTGCACATTTTCAAGGTCAGCAATTTCACCTGCCTTGAAAGGTGCAGTTAGTGTGAGCAATATTCCAGCCTAGATAGAACAAGCGATTTGTAAGTGTCAACATGGGCTTTGCATCCCTAGTTTTGAAGGTTCTCATTATCCATCCTGTCATTTTTCTAGCAGATGTGATTGCTACGGTGTTATGGTCCTTGAAGGTGAGATCCTCTGACATGATCACTCCCAGGTCTTTGACATTAGTTTTCGCTCTATTGTGTGGTTGGAATTAGTTTTTGTACTCCGATGAGATTTTAATTTCTCACGTTTTCCGTATCTGAGTAATTGAAATTTCTCATCATTGAACTTCATATTGTTTTCTGCAACCCATTTAAAGATTTGGTTTATGTCTGCTTGGAGTCTTGCAGTGTCTTCAACGGTGGACACTGTCATATGATTCGGGTGTCATTGCAAAGGAAGACACGCACTGTGGCTTATATCCCTGTCTATGTCCGATATGAGGATGAGGAACAAGATGGGAGCAGTACTGTGCCTTGTGGAACAGAGCTTTCACATTAGCTGCCTCAGACTTTACTCTGTTGACTACTACTCTTTGTGTTCTACTTGTTAGGAAATTATAGATCCATCTACCAACTTTTCCTGTTATTCCTTTATCACGCATTTTGTGTGCTATCACACCATGGTCACACTTATCAAAGGCTTTTGCAAAGTCTGTGTATATAACATCTGCATTCTGTTTGTCCTCTAGAGCATCCAGGACCTTGTCATAGTGGTCCAGTGTTGGGACAGACAGGAGCGACCTGCTCAAACCCATGCTGCCCTGGGTTGTGTAATTGAGTTATCTAGATGAGTGGCGATCTTGCTTCTTAGAACCCTTTCAAAGATTTTTATGATATGGGACGTTAGCGCTATTGGTCTGTAGTTCTTTGCCATTGCTTTACTGCCGCCTTTGTGGAGTGGGCTATGTCTGTTGTTTTTAGTAACTGCGGGACGACCCCAGTGTCCATGCTCCTCTCCATAGGATGTTAAAAGCATGTGATAGGGGCTTTTGCAGTTCTTGATGAACACTGAGGTCCATGAGTCGGGGCCTGGAGCGGAGTGCATGGGCATGTCATTTATCGCCTTTTCAAAGTCATGTGGCGTCAGGGTAATGTCAGATAGGCTTGGTCTACCAGGTTCTGTGGCACTTTCATAAAAAATAATTTAGGTCTTCAACTTTTAGTCTGGTTAGCGGCTTACTAAAAACTGAGTCATACTGGGACTTTAGTAACTCACTCATTTCCTTGCTGTCATCTGTGTAAGACCCATCTCGTTTTAGTAGGGGCCCAATACTGGATGTTGTTCTCGACTTTGTTTTGGCATAAGAAAAGAAATACTTTGGGTTTCTTTCAATTTCATTTATGGCTTTTAGTTCTTCCCGCTTTCTTGATTCCTGTAAGATTCCTTTAGTTTTAATTCGATGTTTGCTATTTCTCTGACCAGTGCCTCCTACGTATTTCAGATATATTGGCCTCTTGCAGCCGCTCTGTTATTATTTGCCTTCGCCTGTATAGGAGCGCCTCTTCTAGTTTACATCTTCTCCTCCTTTTCCATAAGGGAATTTGCCTTGAGCAAACCTCAAGTGCCACAGAGTTAATTTGTTCTAGACATAGGTTAGGATCCGTGATGCTTAGGCTATCTTCCCAGTTTATATATTTAGGATTTAGTTTACTTGGTCCCACCTTATGTTTTTGTTATTGAAGTTGAAATTGAGAAGGCTCCTCGCGACTGATCACATTTTGTCGATCTGGGGCCCCCTCATGCATGTCTGGACCTCATTATGTTGTGATCTGAGTATATCGTTTTTGATATGATGACATTTCGTATCAGATCATCATTGTTAGTGAAGATGAGGTCCAGTGTATTCTCCAATCTTGTAGGCTCTATTATTTGCTGGTTTAAGGTGAATTTGGTGCAAAGATTTAAAAGCTCGTGTGTGTGCGAGTTTTCATCTGAGCTGCCTCTGGTGTTATCTCTGTACAACATTATTTGCAATATTCCTCCATTTTAGGTGCCTTAGGTTGAAGTCCCCCAGGAGCAAGATGTTGGGGGCAGGGGCGAAGGTTTTCCAGACATTGGTCAATTTTCGAAGCTGTTCCTGGAATTGTTGGGACGTTGCATCCGGAGGCTTGTATACAACCACGATGACCAGGTTTTGGTTCTCGATCTTTACTGCTAAAACTTCAACTACATCATTTGAGGCATTTAGTAGTTCTGAGCATATAAGTGACTCTGTGATATACAAGCCAACCCCCTTTTGCCTGTTCACTCTGTCACATCTGTATAGGTTGTATCCAGGATCCATATTTCATTGTCCAAGTGATCCTTTATGTGGTCTGTGAAAGCCACAAAATTGCATTTGACTCTTGAAGCAGTCCACGGGTGTAGGTATCTTGTTGTTTGTTGTATGGCAGCGTGTGTGGATTGCCTGGGATAGCCCGGGGGAGTCATACATGGCGGCATATGTGTAGATTGCCTGAATAGCCCCGGGTGAGTCATGCATGACAACGTGTTGGGGGATTGCCTGGGATAGCCCGAAAGCGAGTCATGCATGGGGGCATGTGTGTCGATTGCCTGGGATAGCCAGGGTGAGTCATGCATGGCAGTGGGGTGTGTGATTGTCTGGATAGACCGGGTGAGTCATGCATGGCAGCGTGGTGGGATTGCTTGGGGTACCAGGGAATCATGCATGGCATGTGGATTGCCTGGGATAGCCCGGGGGAGTTCAGGCAGCTTTTGTGGAATGCCTGTGATAGCCCGGTGGTTATGGCAGCATGTTTAATGTGGGGTAGCCCGGGGCAGCTGGAAAAGGGGGTTTTATTCCCGGGGTAGCCGGGGAGCGCATGGAGCGGGGTGGGACCGGGATAGCCCAGGTGAGTCATTTGGGAGCGTGTG
>WNWK01013110.1:0-56639 GCA_009830355.1 Cherax destructor | reverse complement strand
CACACACACACACACACACACACACACACACACACACACACACGTCAGAATGGGTGCCTGTGATGAGCGGGGTTCCACAGGGGTCAGTTCCAGGACCGGTGCTGTTTCTGGTATTTGTAAACGACATGATGGAAGGAACAGACTCACAAGTGTCCCTGTTTGCAGATGATTTGAAGTTGACAAGAAGAATTGAATCGAACGAGGACCAGGCAGAACTACAAAGGTATCTGGACAGGCTGCAGGCTTGGTCCAGCAACTGTCTCCTGGAGTTCAACCCCACCAAGTGCAAAATCATGAAAATTGGGGAAGGGCAAAGAAGACCTCAGACGGAGTATAGTCTAGGGGGCCAGAGACTACAAACCTTACTCAAGGAAAAGGATCTTGGGGGTGAGTATAACACCGGGCACATCTGATGTGCACATCAACCAAATAACTGCTGCGGCATACGGGCGCCTAGCAAACCTAAGAACAGTATTCCGACATCTCAATAAGGAGTTGTTCAGGACCCTGTACACCATGTATGTTAGGCCTATATTGGAGTATGCAGCACCAGTTTGGAACCTGCACCTAGCCAAGCATGTAAAGAAACTAGAGAAAGTGCAAAGGTTTGCAACAAGACTAGTCCCGGAGCTAAGGGGCATGTCCTACGAGGAGAGGTTAAGGGAAATCAACCTGACGACGCTGGAGGACAGGAGAGATAGGGATGGCATGATAACGACATATAAAATACTGAGAGAAATCGACAAGGTGGACAGAGACAAGATGTTCCAGAGATGTGACACAGCAACAAGGGGTCACAGTTGGAAGCTGAAGACTCACATGAATCACAGAGACATTAGGAAGTATTTCTTCAGTCAGAGAGTTGTCAGGAAGTGGAATAGTCTGGGAAGTGATGTAGTGGAGGCAGGATCCATACATAGCTTTAAGAAGAGGTATGATAAAGCTCATGGAGCAGGAAGAGTGACCCAGTAGCAACCAGTGAAGAGGTGGGGCCAGGAGCTATGACTTGATCCCTGCAACCACAACTAGGTGAGTACAACTAGGCGAGTACAACTAGGCGAGTACAACTAGGCGAGTACAACTAGGCGAGTACAACTAGGTGAGTACGTACATGTACACACACACGTACACACACACACACACGTACACGTGCACACACACACACACACGTAAGCGTGCACACACACACACACACGTAAGCGTGCACACACACGTAAACGTGCACACACAGGTGCACACATACAAGTACACACAGGACGATAACGACATACAAAATACTGCAGGAATAGATAAGGTGGACAGAGACAGGATGTTCCAGAGATGGGACACAGACACAAGGGGTCACAATTGGAAGTTGAAGATGCAGATGAGTCAAAGGGATGTTAACCCTTAAACAGTCCAAACGTATATATACATTAGTACTACTACTGCCCCAAACGTATATTTACGTTTTATTTTTCCTGCCTCCAAATTTGGCACGATTGGCCTGAGATGCCTGGTCAGCATAGAATGGGTCTTAACACTCGGTGTGTGCCATATTAAAAAAATCTGGGACCACTTAGTACCTTGTGGGAGCACCAGTTAAAGTGAGCGCCAGCTAGAGCAAACAGCGTGGCAAACACCAAGGATTCACTGATGTCATGTCATATTAACACTCCCCTTTTAAGTGTTAAGTGATGTCGGCAGGCCGGCTGGCTGCCTGCCTGCCTGGCCACCTGGCTGGCCAGCAGCTAGCTGGTCAGCTGGGTACCTGATTGGCTGTATCTGTCACTTTGTCTCTATCTCACAAGAACACGTACGTAAATACAATTATACATAGTGTAAATTACCTAGGATAACTCAAAAAATCCAGACAAAGTGCTATACAGTCAACCCCCAGTGTTCGACCGTTTTTTTCATGAGAATTTTGGCTCGGTATTAATGAATCCGCTTGGAATTGGCCGTGGCCCAGCTGGGCCCAGGTACTCCACGGAGCATCAGTGTGCTATTGTTTGCAAGCGAGCAATCACCACCCACGCATTCATACCAGTATATTGTCATTATTCCACTGTTTTTAGTGCTTGCAACTGCTAAATAAGCTACCATGGGCCCCAAGAAAGCTCCTAGTGCCAAGCCTGTGGTAAAGAATGTCAGAAATACGGTAGAATTGAAGAAGGAGCAGGCTGGCAGGCAGGCTGTCTGTCTGTCTCACACGTACACATAAATACAATTATACATAGTGTAAATTACCTAGGATAACCCAAAAAATCTAGACTGGCAAATAATGTGTGTGTCAGGACTCAGATGTGAAGCAGTGACTACTGAGTCTTGTAATATGTGTTGGATCTCTCTGAGACAGATAGACAAACAGACAGACAGACACAAACAGATACAGACAGATAAAACAGTGAAAACAAATAAAGCGAAGGCAGTGTACCCTCATCAAATGTCAGCACTAATTAGTTTAGCAATAAGATAAGAGGACCTCACCCCTCATCAAATGTCACCGCTGTAATTAGATTAGTGATAAGACTGGGGCCTTTTATGTGCCAGCTGGTCACCATGCTTCAATAATTATTATTATTATTATATTCTCCCATGTATCCTAGGTAATTTACATTATGTATAATTGTATTTGTGTGTTTCTGTGAGAGTGAGTGAGTGAGTCAGTGAGTGAGTCAGTCAGTGAGTCAGTCAGTCAGTGAGTCAGTCAGTCAGCCAGCCAGACAGCTAGCTGGTCAGCCAGCTGGCCGGCCATCCATCCATCCATCCAGCCAGCCGGCTGTCCATCCATCCATCCAGCCAGCCAGCCAGATGGTCAGCAAGCCAGCCGGCCAGCCAGCCCCAGTTGCCGGCACAATTCCAAACATTCGCCAGAAACAGAACTCTCTGGAACACTTTTTTGAGCAACAGGGGTCCAGTGACTCTCAAGCTGGTCCTAGTGGCATTAAAAAACAAAGAAGGGAAGTAACCCAGGAAAAGGACTTGGTACCTGAAGCCTTTATGGAAGGGGATTTCCCTTCCAAACAAAAGCAACTCTTCCATCCTCTCCCCTCCTCCTGTGTTCCACACATCAACAACTCTTCAATAAAGGTAAGTGACATGTTATTGTTTTATTATTCATGTCTCATTGTTTTCTGTGTAATTTAATGTATATTTAATGTACAAAAATATTTTATTTTAATACTTTTGGGTGTCTGGAACGGATTAATTTTATTTCCATTATTTCTTATGGGGAAAATAGAATCTGAGCGTCCAAATCAGTGTTCGACGGGCCCTCTGGAACGGATTAATAACGAGAACCGGGGGTTGACTGTACTGTGCTTGTAATCTGCGTAATACCAGTTGGTTCATGAGCTACTCTCTGAGACAAGCAGACAGAAAGGAGACGACACACAGGCAGACAGACACACAGACAGACAGGTTTGCGTAACAAATAAAGGGAAGCAGTGTAAGCTCATCAAATGCCATCACTAATTACTGGACTGATTAGAAAAGATAAGACTACCCTCACCCCTCATCAAATGTCACCAGTCATCATTAGTGGAGATCAGATGAGAAGGCAGTGACACACATCTTACATAATGCTTCAAGGGAACATTATTATTATCATTATTATTCACTATCATTATTATTATTATTTTGCACTATCATCATTATTATTACTATTTTTATGCACTATCATTATTATTATTATTATTATTATTTGAGTACAATTTCAGTACCTAATATTAGTGTCAGAACAAAGATTGGCTATGAAATCACAAGAACTACTATAAATTGTAATTATCAGAACATAAAAATTATATAAAATAATAAAGAGAAAAAAAAAGGTATATCGGTAACAATTCTGCAAGCAGCAGGACTCCTGTTGCCGTCAGGTGAGCATTCAGTGCCAACTTCTCCGCCTCATATCTCGGTAAGTACTGACCCTAAATTTTTTTTTTATCCTATAACACTTAAAAAAATGTGCTCTTTATTTCTATAATTTTTTTTTTCAAAATATTCTGGGCACTGGGCAAGCGAACGTATATATACGTTTGTACCGTTTAAGGGTTAAGTATTTTTTCAGTCACAGAGTTGTCAGGAAGTGGAATAGTCTGGCAAGTGAGGTAGTAGAGGAAGGAACCATACATACCTGGAGTTTACCTGGAGAGAGTTCCAGGGGTCAATGCCCCCGCGGCCCGGTCTGTGACAAGGCCTCATGGTGGATCAGAGCCTGATCAACCAGGCTGTTACTGCTGGCCGCACGCAGTCCGACGTATGAACCACAGCCCGGCTGGTCAGGTACCGACTTTAGGTGCCTGTCCAGTGCCTGCTTGAAGACAGCCAGGGGTCTATTGATAATCCCCCTTATGTACCCTGGGAGGCAGTTGAACAGTCTTGGGCCCCCGACAATTATTGTGTTGTCTCTCAACGTGCTAGTGGCACCCCTGCTTTTCATTGGGGGGATGTTGCATCGTCTGCCGAGCCTTTTGCTTTCGTAGGAAGTGACTCTCGTGTGCAAGTTTTATTACTAATCCCTCTAGGATTTTCCAAGTGTATATAACAATGTATCTCTCCCGCCTGCATTCTAGGGTGTACAGGTTTAGGAACTTCAAGCATTCCCAGTATTTGAGGTGGTTTATCGCAGTTATGTGTGCTGTGAAGGATCTCTGCAAATTTTCTAGTTCAGCAATTTCACCTGCCTTGAAAGGTGCAGTTAGTGTGCAGCAATATTCCAGCCTAGATAGAACAACCGACCTGAAAAGTGTCATCATGGGGTTGGCATCCCTGGTTTTGAAGGTTCTCATTATCCATCCTGTCATTTTTCTAGCAGATGCGATTGCTACAGTGTTATGGTCCTTGAAGGTGAGATCCTCTGACATGACCACTCCCAGGTCTTTGACATGTTTTTAGTTTTAAGACGAGGTATGTTAAAGCTCATGGAGCAGGGAGAGAGAGGACATAGTAGCGATAAGTGAAGAGGCGGGGCGAGGAGCTGAGTCTCAACCCCTGCAACTACAAATAGGTGAGTACAAATAGGTGAGTAAATAACAAAAAAGGCACAATACCGTGACTGGAACAATACACAAATAAGCCGCACATAGAAGAGAGGAGCTTGCGACAACGTTTCGGTCCGACTTGGACCATTTACAAAGTCACACTAACAAAAAGAAGAGGAGGGAGTATATATAGAGGCCAGCAGACAGGGATGGGAACAAGAGAGGAAGTGGTGGAGTAATAGTGGTAGTAGTAATGGTAGTAGTAGTACAGTGGGCCTCCGGATTTCGTTGGCGTCGAATAACGATAAATTCGGAAGACGATACATTTTTCCGTAAAAATAATGGTTCGGTAAACGATGATCCGCTCGGAAAACGCTATTCGTCTTGGACGAGTACACTGCCCTGGGACGGCACAACGCTCCATCCAGAGTCAGTGTGCCATTGTTTACCAGCAAGTGAGCGCCACCCCTGCCACCTACGCATTCATACCATACATTTTGTCATTATTCCATTGTTTTTAGTGCTTGCAACTGCTAAATAAGCCACCATGGGCCCAAAGAAAGCTCCTAGTGCCAGCCCTGTGGTAAAGGGCTGAGAGGGGAGAATGTGTCTTCTTAAGTGATTCAGTGATTCTACAATATGTTATGATACTAAAGCAAGAGTTGATAAAAGGCTATAGCTCCACCCAGCGATAAAGTGTAGCAAGTAAGTTAAGCGATTAAGCGATAGAAAAATGACGACACAAAACTTAACTCCTCCAATGTTGTTGGAGTTATATAGGGCGACTGACAACACCGCCGCGTGTCTGGTGGCCATCACTATTTAAGGCGTATCTTTCAGTGGCCCTTATACACCAAACAACAAACACCACAACACCAGTCCTCACATTCGTAATGATATTTTATTCATTCTAGAGTATATGTCATGTTTCTATGTTATTAATATTGTTTATTATGTCATATTAGATGAATTGTGATAGATAAATAAGCCATATAGTTTATATTAGTGTCACTTTGAAGGACTATCTTGTCCTGTCCACAAACACACACCCCTGTCACCGGCACAATTCCAAACATTCGACAGAAACAGAACTCTCTGGAACACGTTTTTGAGCAACAGGGGTCCAGTGACTCAAGCTGGTCCTAGTGACATTAAAAAACAAAGAAGGGAAGTAACCCAGGAAGAGGACCTGGTACCTGAAGTGTTAATGGAAGGGGATTCCCCTTCCAAACACTAGTAAATACTCCTTCCTCTCCCCTCCTTCCATCTTCCACACATTAACAACTCTTCAATAAAGGTAAGTGTCAAGTTATTACTGTTTTATGTACTTTATATCTCATTCTTTTCTGTGTAATTTAATGTGGAAGCAATATTTATTTTAATACTTTTGGGTGTCTGAAACGGATTAATTGAATTTCCATTATTTCTTATGGGGACAATAGATTCGGATTAAGTTATATTCGGTTTAAGTTAAGCCCTCTGGAACGGATTAATCACGTAATCCGGGGGTCCACTGTAGTAGTAGTAGTAGTAATAGTGGAGTCAGTCATATACTAAGAAAGAGGAGCACTGCAAGGGAGTTAGTGGCCCACAGAGGATGGAGGCAAGAACACAGAGGGGGAAGAAAAACATGATGAAGGACAAATAGGTGAGTACACACACACACACATACACACATACACACACACACACTATGCATGCTCTCTGCCAATCCTTAGGTATTTTCCCTTTCACACATACTGAACACATAAACCACTTCAACACTGTCACCATCTGCTTTTAACATCTGTATTGATCTCATCTATCACAGCTGCTTTATCCACTTTCATTCTACCCACTGCCTCGTGTACTGTACCTTCCCTGCATCAACCCCAGACTCCTCACTCCTAAATTATTTTATTCCTCCCTGCCCAATGCACAAAATTACCACCTTTCCTTCATTAACCCTTTAACTGTCCAAACGTAGATATACGTTTGTACGCGTACTGCTCCGAACGTAGATCTACGTTTTATTTTTCATTCCTTCAAATTTAGTGCGATAGGCCTGAGTCGCCTAGACATGAGAGAATGGGTCTGTGCCCTCAGTGTGCGCAGTATTAAAAAAATCTGGGACCACTTAGTACCTAGGGGGAGCACCAGTTCAATTGAGTTCCAGCTAGAGCAAATAGTGTGGCAAACACCATGGTTTCAATGATGTCATGTCGCATTAACACTTCCCTTATAAGAGGAAAGTAAAAATAGGTTCGATAAATACATGAGTGGTTGTGGGTGGGTATGAGTTGGACCTAACTAGCTTGTGCTACTAGGTCTGATGCTGTGCTCCTTCCTTCAGAGGATGTGACCTGACTAGGTGGGTCATTGGTCTAAGCTGGGGGGTGACATGGACTTGCCTTGCATAGGCCAGTAGGCCTTCTGCAGTGTTCCTTTTTTTTATGTTCTTATATATTCGGCAGGCTGGCTTTTGCTGTCTCTGGCTGTCTCTGTGTCTATATCAGTCTATATCTCTATCTGTCTACATCTCTGTCTATCTATATATATCTGTAATATCTCTCTCTCTCTGTCTCTCTCTCACATGTACACATAAGTACAGTTATTATACATAGTGTAAATTACCTAGGATAACCCAAAAATTCCAGGCAAAGTGCTATACAATGTTTGTAGATATAAGACATAATACCATGACTGGCAAGTAATACGCATTGTCACTTCTGCATCGTGTATAATACCTGTTGGCTTACGAGCCGCACTCAGACTGAGACAAGCAGACGGAAAGACACACACACACAGGCAGACGGAAAGACACACACACAGGCAGACGGAAAGACAGATAAGCAGAGCTAGACAGAGACAGATAGACAGATGGACAGATAGATAGACAGATGGACAGATGGACAGATAGATAGACAGATGGACAGATAGACAGATAGACAGATGGACAGATAGACAGTGAAAACAAAGCTAGGGTTCCCTGCGCACATTCATTCATCAATGTCATTGGGCTGTCAGTGTTATCTGACACTTGTCATAACACCATTCGTCAAGGAGTTTCATATTATACTCCAGGCACACATAGGCAGGCAAACAAAGACAGATAAGCCGAGCTAGACAGATATACAGATAGATACACAGATATATATACAGACAGATAGATATACAGATAGATAGGCAGACAGATAGATAGGCAGACAGATAGATAGGCAGACAGATAGATAGGCAGACAGATAGATATGCAGACAGATAGATAGGCAGACAGATAGATAGGCAGACAGATAGATAGGCAGACAGATAGATAGGCAGATAGACAGATAGATAGACAGATAGATACAGACAGTGAAAACAAAGCAAGGGTTCCTTGCACACATTCATTCAGCAATGTCACTGCCTTATCAGTAGTTATCTGACAATTGTCAACACACAATTCTTCAAGGAGTTTCATACATAATCCAGGATGTCTAAAACATTGCTGGGACCTATAAATACTTTGTATATATTTATAGACAATAGTAAATGACCATGGCAGGTGAAATTGTTCACCTGTTGGTGTCATTGTGATTATTTGAGTACTATTTCAGTACCTAATATTAGTGTTAGAACAAAGATTGGCTATGAAATCACAAGAACTATTATAAATTGTAATTACCAGAACATAAAAAATTTTATAAATTAAAATAAAAACTAGAAAAAAAAGTATATCGGCATTACTTCTGCAAGCGGCAGGACTTGATGTTGCCGTCAGCATCCAGCACCAACTTGTCGGGCTTATATCTCGGTAAGTACTGGCCCTAAAAATTTTTTTTTAGCCTATCCTGTTTATAAAAATGCGCTCTTCATTTAAAAAAAAAATGTTTTTTTTTTAAATATTCGGAGCAGTGCGCGAGTGAACGTAGATCTACGTGTGGACAGTTAAAGGGTTAACATTCAGCAACTTCTCAAAAATCTCTCCATCTTTCCAGTACCTCCACCTTTCCCATCTAACAGCTCCCCTCTTTTGTTTTTTATTGCCAAGTCCATTTGCTCTCCAGGCTTCCTTGCCTTACTGATCTCCCTCCAAAATAGTTTCTTATATTCAGCAAAATTTGCTAATAAACACTTGGCCATTCTCTCATTTGCTCTCCTGCATTGAATCAACACTTTTAACTTCCCTCTTCCTCTCCACATACTTTGCCTTTTATCATTACCACCCTTTAACTCATTCCATCAATCATTACTCTTCCCACCTGCACCCAACCTCAATAAATTAGAGAACGTGCAAAGGTTTGCGACAAGATTAATTCCAGAGCTCAGGGGACTGTCCCATGAAGAAAGGTTGAGGGAAATAGGACTAACAACACTGGAGGACAGAAGGGTTAGAGGAGACATGATAACGGCATACAAAATACTGCGGGGAATCGACAAGGTAGATAGTGACAGTATGTTCCAGAGAGGGAACACAGAAACAAGAGGGCATAATTGGAAGCTGAAGACTCAGATGAGTCAAAGGGATGTTAGGAAGCATTTCTTCAGCCACAGAGTAGTCAGGTAGTGGAATAGTCTAGCAAACGATATAGTGGAGGCAGGAACCATACATAGTTTTAAGACAAGGTATGATAAAGCTCATGGAGCAGGGAGAGAAGAGACCCAGTAGCGGACAGTGAAGAGGCGGGGCCAGGAGCTGAGTCTCGACCCCTGCAACCACAATTAGGTGAATACTAACAAACTTATACTTACTAAGTATTTTATATTGTGAGGCATGCATTTTCCATGGTATTCCTTGGAAGTCAAGTGTGACAACATTTCTGATGACCGGATACGTTTGACTTTATCATCTCTTTGACACAGCTGGCAAGTGAATAAATTTTTGCCGTGAATAACCTCCTTGTAAACAAACTGTACACCTGTGCATAGGAAAGAAAAAAATATCATTAAATTCTCATACCTAAGGTAAATCTTTTTTATATTACCCTGTTACATATTTAAAAATCATGTGCCTAATTTGGCTGAAAGGTGAGTAGACAAAAGAAATGATTATCATAATAAACTTTTCTGATAAAAATGAAAAACACATTTTTGTATCAAGAGGCCTTATGCCCCAGTTGGTATATAACCAATACACTTTCATGCCCATTAATTAGTCCTCCCACTGTAATTGCCTTTTCCACCTCTGCTCCACATGCCAACGTTCATATTTCACAACTAACCCATACTTAGGAGAGAATGCATCTAACAACTTTCTCTCCTAGGTGTGGGTTATTTGTGAAGTGTCCCTGCTGCAGTAATATGACTTATTTTTAAATGTTCACATGTTGTGCCCAGAGGTTTGTTATAACCAGGTCCAATGCTAACTTACCGCCAGTAAGCAACCAGGACAGATTTTTTTTTTTCAACAAGTCGGCCGTCTCCCACCGAGGCAGGGTGACCCAAAAAGAAAGAAAATCAGCAAAAAGAAAATACTTTCATCATCATTCAACACTTTCACCACTCATACATAATCACTGTCTTTGCAGAGGCACTCAGATACGACAGCTGAGAATAGTCCCTCCCAGCTGTCACTATCTCAGACCCCTCCTTTAAAGTGCAGGCACTGTACTTCCCATTTCCAGGACTCAAGTCCAACTAAATCAATTAACTGGTTTCCCTGAATCCCTTCACAAAATGTTACCCTGCTCACACTCCAACAGCTCGTCAGGTCCCAAAAACCATTCGTCTCCATTCACTTCTATTTAACACGCTCACACATGCTTGCTGGAAGTCCAAGCCCCTCACCCACAATACCTCCTTTACCCCCTCCCTCCAACCTTTTCTAGGACGACCCCTACCCCGCCTTCCTTCCCCTACAGATTTATATGCTCTCCAAGTCATTCTACTTTGATCCATTCTCTCTAAATGACCAAACCACCTCAACAACCCCTCTTCAGCCCTCTGACAAATACTTTTAGTAACTCCACACCTCCTAATTTCCACATTCCGAAATTTCTGCATGGACAGGACATCTCCACTGCCTCCAGCCTCCTCCTCGCTGCAGCATTTGTAACCCATGCTTCACACCCATATAAGAGTGTTAGTACCACTATACTTTCGTACATTACCTTCTTTGTCTCCATGGATAACGTTTTTTGTCTCCACAGATACCTCAACGCACCACTCACCTTTTTTCCTTCATCAATTCTATGGTTAACCTCATCCTTCATAAACCCATCCACTGACACGTCATCTCCCAAATATCTGAAAACATTTACTTCTTGGAGGTGTACTGGCCAGGTTGTAGCAGCGACCTCCAAAATTATTTTTTTCTCCATGGGGAAGTGGAATAGAATTCTTCCTCCGTAAGCCATGCGTGTTGTAAGACGCGACTAAAATGCTGGGAGCAAGGGGCTAGTAACCCCTTCTCCTGTATATATTACTAAATGTAGAAGGAGAAACTTTCGTTTTTCCTTTTGGGCCAAACTGCCTCGGTGGGAAACGGCCGACGTGTTGAAAGAAAGAAAGAATTTACTTCTTCCATAATCCCTCTCTCCAATGTGATATAGCCATTTTTTCTTTATTTAAATCGTTTGATTTCCTCATCACCTTACTCGTATCTATGTTCACTTTCAACTTTCTACCTTTACACACCCTCTACTGAGCCTCACTATCCTCATAAAAACTCTTTACAGCAATCAGTAACTTACTACCTATTCCATACACTTGCAACATTTGCCACATTGCTCTCCTATCCACTATCATATGCCTTTTCTAAATCCATAAATGCAATGAAAACTTCTCTACCTTTATCTAAATACTGTTCACATATATGCTTCACTGTAAACACTTGATCTACACATCCCCTACCCACTCTAAAGCCTCCTTGCTCATCTGCAATCCTACTCTCTGTCTTACCTCTAATTCTTTCAATAATAACCCTGCCATACACTTTACCTGGTATACTCAGTAAACTTCTTCCCCTATAATTCTTACAATCTCTTTTATCCCCCTTCCCTTTATATAAAGAAACAATACATGCTCTCTGCCAATCCCTAGGTACATTCCCCTCTTTCATACATTTATTAAACAAAAATACCAACCACTCCAACACAATATCTCCCCCTGCTTTTAACATTTCTGTCATGATCCCGTCAGTTCCAGCTGCTTTACCCCCTTTCATTCTACGCAATGTCTCACGCACCTCCCCCACACTCACATCCTGCTCTTCTTCACTCCTAAACGATGTTGTACCTCCCTGGCCAGTACATGAAATTACCGCCTCTCTTTTTTCATCGACATTTATAAGTTCCTCAAAATATTCCCGCCATCTACCCAATACCTTCAGCTCCCCATCTACTAACTCCCCTACTTTGTTTTTAACGGACAAATCCATTCGTTCCCTAGGATTTCTTACCTTGTTTATCTTACTCCAAATATTTTTCTGGTTTTCAGCAAAATTTCTTGACAGAGCCTCTCCCATTCTTTCATCTGCTCTTCTTTTGCACTCTCTCACCACTTTCTTCACCTTTCTTTTACTCTCCATATACTCTGCTCTTCTATTAACACTTCTGTTTTGTAAAAACCTCTCATAAGTTACCTTTTTCTCTTTTTTCACACCCTTTACTCTTCATTCCACCACTCGCTCCTCTTTCCTCCTGCACCCACCCTCTTATAGCCACAAACTTCTGCCCCACATTCTAATACTGCATTTTTAAAACTATCCCAACTCTCTTCAACCCCCCCCCCCCCCACTACTTATACTTGCACTAGCCCACCTTTCTGCCAATAGTTGCTTATATCTCACCCTAACTTCCTCCTCCCTTAGTTTATACACTTTTACCTCTCTCTTACTTACTGTTGCCATTTTCTTTTTGTCCTATCTACCTTTTACTCTAACTGTAGCTACAACTAAATAATGATCCGATATATCCATTGCCCCTCTCTTTTTAATTTACACAAGTGTTTTTACAGGTTAGGTTAAGAGTTCCTAACTTTATTTACAAGTTACGAGCTGTTACCTATATCAGGCATTAACTAATGGCCCAAGTTGGACTGAAACGTCAGCATCCAACTTGCGAGTTATTTCTGTATGTCAGCTCATTTGAAGAAGCCAGCTGTGGGCCAGTAATTTCATTAGATGAAGCGATGTTCTTGAGAAGGGTACAGCCAGAGTAGTAGTAGTAGTAGTTGTTTTCCACCAATCCTGTATGCAAGCAATCTTCTCACTGTCTGCAAAGTGGTGCCAAGTGTGGTACCTCGACAATACTGGCCTTGTACAAAATAAGACCACCCACACCTTTCCGGTGCTGAAGGCACTGATGGAATAACAGATCTATCGAGGCCGAGTCCAGCCAAGAAGTTGTCTTGCTCAGTTCTCTATTTTGTCCAGAGGTCATAGATGAGACAAGGGGCAGGTACTCCAAGACAGTGAAGGTAAGAGTTCACTTGTGCTTTGTACATTTTTACAACCTCTACTGTGAAGCAGGTACAGTGGACCCCCGGATTTCGTACTGCTCCCAACTCGAACAATTATGTAAGTGTATTTTTGTAAGTGCTTTTGTAAGTGTATTTTTGGGGGTCTGAAACGGACTAATCTAATTTACATTCGTCCTTATGGGAACAAATTCATTCGGTAACGGCACTCGAACAGCCTTCTGGAAAGAATTATTGACGATTAATGCATACAAAAAAAAGAAGATTATTCATGAAGTCTCGTTGATTAATATAGCAATTAGTATTCAGGATATATGGTTGATGGATGAATAGGAAAGAATCTTTCGCAAGATATGCCTAGTGCTGTTATCTTCTTGGCTGCCTTTCTTGTAAGGTTTACTGTGTGGTTCTTCAACAGTTTGGAATCAAATTTCACCCCTAGGACTTCCACCTCATCCCCAGGTTCCTACGCTCTCTCTCATTCATTCTTATAACTGATCAAGTATTAACATAATAGTACCCAAAGACCATCATTTGTATTTTTTTCAAAAGAAAAGGTAACAAGCGATCGTTTTCCTCAGGCTGATATAACTGTAAACTGGTGATTGATGTAGCTGAAAGTACATAGCTGACATTTCCTCTCTTGGATAAGTAAATGTCAGAGTACAGTCATCTGTACAGGCATGGGATTCTGGGATGAGGTGAAGGATATTGAGATCTTTTTCTTTCAACAAATCGGCCGCTTCCCACCAAGGATATTGAGATATTCTCTGTTAAGTACTAGCACCAATTGAGTGCCTTGTTGACTCTGTCCCATTAAGAACTACTCTTAGAAATCTGCCTTGAAGATACAGTATTTCACGGTTTATTAGACGCATGTTTTTTTTTCCAAAAACCACCCTGCGTCCTATAAACTGAAGATCAGTGACGGGAGTTATAAGTTTGGGGTGTGGGGTGGGTTGTAGCTCTCCCAGTTACGTCTGATGCTGAGCCATTGAAACTAAAACAAGTCTTATAAGCCGCTAAATACGGTAATCACTAAGGAGGTGTAGTGCCGAGCCAAAGACTCCAAGTGCTTTTCAGTTTTACCTGGTGCCATACTTGGTCAAAAGCACCAGCAATATAAAATTCTACTAAACGGATGATCTTCGATTCATCCAGTGACTGGTGCCCCATAGTGGAGAGATTTAATAGATCTGCAGCAGAGCAACCTTTTCTGAAGCCAGCCATATTGGCAGTCGCCAAGAAGCGAGTCATAGTTGAAAAATGCTGTTTGCTTTGAGAGTATTGTCTTAAGAATTTTGCCAGTGACTGACAGGAGTAACACTGGTCTGTAACTGCTGATTTCCACCTGCTATTCTTTTTGTGAACAGGAACTACATTTACCTCCTTCCACAAAGACCATATATGCTGTACTAGCACTGCTGATAAATGCAAGTTAGAGGTGATGCTAGCTGGTCTGCAAATCTCAGCAATCTTGAGCTCACCTTATCTGGACCCACAGCTTTTACTTTGTCCAGGGATTTAAGGAGGAAACATACTGCATTCTCCCTTATTGTCATCTCAGTCGCTGACAGTTCTTCCAGTTAGCAAAGGTTCCCTAATTGGATCAGGGACTTATAGTATTTTGGATGCAGTGTTCAGCAAAAAAGTCGGTTTTCTCTTGATAGCTAGTAGAGACAGCCCCTCTTAACCATCTATCCCTCTCCCCTCCCCTCCCCTCCCTCTTATTTTTTTTTTAAGCTATTAGGAAAAAACTTACAAATTTTATTTCCTTTTTTTCCTCATCCTACATTCTTTAGCAATTAACAAAATTCTTACCTAATACATTTAATTCAGTTGTATCTATCATATTTTCTAAAGAGCCTTCAAGAAATATTCCACGTGGCTCATTGAGATGTCGCCGGACCAACTTCCTTCTGATGTTTGGATCCTTTGGTGTTAATAACTGCTGCCGACACTGCAATGAAATGTGGAACAAAACACTTTAATAATCATATGAACTTTAACAATACAGTGGACCCTTGAAATTCGTCCCCCTTGAATATCGTAAAATTTGAAAATCGGCAACTTTTTTCGCCAAAATATTGGCTTGATTTTCGTGATTTGGCTTAGAAATCGGCGGTCGTATGAAATGCGTCCGAGCGACCTCCCAGCCGCCGCAGGCACACAAACACCATTCAGAGTCAGTCTGGCATTGTATCTCGGCGAGTGACGATCACCTCACGCGTTCATACAATATATTTCTTAATACGTATTTCATTCGTTTTAGTGCTTGCAACTGCTAAATAAGCCACCATGGGACCAAAGAAAGCTCCTAATGCCAGCTCTTTGCTAAAGAAGGCGAGAAACACGATAGAATTCAAGAAAGATCACACCAGACAGGGTACTTCCCCACCCAAACCAGCCAGGGTACTTCCCCACCCAAACCAGCCAGGGTACTTCCCCACCCAAATCAGCCAGGGTACTTCCCCACCCAAACCAGCCAGGGTACTTCCCCACCCAAACCAGCCAGGGTACTTCCCCACCCAAACCAGCCAGGGTACTTCCCCACCCAAACCAGCCAAGGGTACTTCCCCACCCAAACCAGCCAGGGTACTTCCCCACCCAAACCAGCCAGGGTACTTCCCCACCCAAACCAGCCAGGGTACTTCCCCACACAAACCAGCCAGGGTACTTCCCCACACCAAACTCAAACAAATGTCTTATTTTAGGTTAAATGTTATATTTTAGGTTAATATAGACATTTTCATTACTCCATCTATGATGGGTAGGGGACCTAAATGCTAAAGTAGGAGAAACATGTAGAGAGGGTGTGGTAGGTAAGTTTGGGGTGCCAGGTGTAAATGATAATGGGAGCCCTTTGATTGAACTTTGTATAGAAAGGGGTTTAGTTATAGATAATACATATTTTAAGAAAAAGAGGATAAATAAGTATACAAGATATGATGTAGGGCGTAATGACAGTAGTTTGTTGGACTACGTATTGGTAGATAAAAGACTGTTGAGTAGACTTCAGGATGTGCATGTTTATAGTGGGGCCACAGATATATCAGATCACTTTTTAGTTATAGCTACAGTGGGAGTAAAAGGTAGATGGGATACAAGGAAAATAAAAGCAGTAAGTAAGAGAGAGGTGAAGGTTTATAAACTAAAAGAGGAGGCAGTTAGGGTAAGATATAAACAACTATTGGAGGATAGATGGGCTAGTGAAAGTGTAGGCAATGGGGTCGAAGATGTATGGGGTAGATTGAAAAATGTAGTGTTAGAGTATTCAGCAGAAGTTTGTGGTTACAGGCGAGTGGGTGCGGGAGGGAAGAAGAGCGATTGGTGGAATGACCACGTAAAGAGAGTAGTAAGGGACAAAAAGTTAGCATATGAGAGGTTTTTACAAAGTAGAAGTGATGCAAGGAGGGAAGAGTATATGGAGAGAAAAAGAGAGGTTAAGAGAGTGGTGAAACAATGTAAAAAGAGAGCAAATGAGAGAGTGGGTGAGATGTTATCAACAAATTTTGTTGAAAATTAGAAAAAGTTTTGGAGTGAGATTAATAAGTTGAGAAAGCCTAGGGAACAAATGGATTTGACAGTTAAAAATAGGAGAGGAGAGTTATTATATGGAGAGTTAGAGGTATCGGAAAGATGGAGGAAATATTTTGAGGAGTTGTTAAATGTTGATGAAGACAGGGAAGCTGTGATTTCGTGTATAGGGCAAGGAGGAATAACATCTTGTAGGAGTGTGGAAGAGCCAGTTGTGAGTGTGGGGAAGTTCGTGAGGCAGTGGGTAGAATGAAAGGTGGTAAGGCAGCTGGGATTGATGGGATAAAGATAGAAATGTTAAAAGCAGGTGGGGATATAGTTTTGGAGTGGTTGGTGCTATTATTTAATAAATGTATGGAAGAGGGTAAGGTACCTAGGGATTGGCAGAGAGCGTGTATTGTTCCTTTGTATAAAGGCAAAGGGGACAAAAGAGAGTGCAAAAATTATAGGGGAATAAGTCTGTTAAGTGTACCTGGTAAAGTGTATGGTAGAGTTGTTATTGAAAGAATTAAGAGTAAGACAGAAAGCAGGATAGCAGATGAACAAGGGGCTTTAGGAAAGGTAGGGGTGTGTAGACCAAGTGTTTACAGTGAAACACATAGGTGAACAGTATTTGGATAAGGGTAAAGAGGTTTTTGTGGTATTTATGGATTTGGAAAAGGCGTATGATAGGGTGGATAGGGGTACAATGTGGCAGATGTTGCAGGTATATGGAATAGGAGGTAGGTTACTGAAAGCAGTGAAGAGTTTTTATGAGGATAGTGAGGCTCAGGTTAGAGTGTGTAGGAGGGAGGGGAACTATTTCCCAGTAAAAGTGGGCCTTAGACAAGGATGTGTGATGTCACCGTGGTTGTTCAATATATTTATAGATGGGGTTGTAAGAGAAGTGAATGCGAGGGTCTTGGCAAGAGGTGTGGGGTTAAAAGATAAAGAATCAAATACAAAGTGGGAGTTGTCACAGTTGCTTTTTGCTGATGACACTGTGCTTTTGGGAGATTCTGAAGAGAAGCTGCAGAGGTTGGTGGATGAATTTGGTAGGGAGTGTAAAAGAAGAAAATTGAAAGTGAATATAGGAAAGAGTAAGGTGATGAGGATAACAAAAAGATTAGGTGATGAAAGATTGGATATCAGATTGGAGGGAGAGAGTATGGAGGAGGTGAATGTATTCAGATATTTGGGAGTGGACATGTCAGCAGATGGGTCTATGAAGGATGAGGTGAATCATAGAATTGATGAGGGAAAAAGGGTGAGTGGAGCACTTCGGAGTCTGTGGAGACAAAGAACTTTGTCCATGGAAGTAAAGAGGGGAATGTATGAGAGTATAGTTATACCAACACTCTTATATGGGTGTGAAGCATGGGTGATGAATGTTGCAACGAGGAGAAGGCTGGAGGCAGTGGAGATGTCATGTTTGAGGTCAATGTGTGGTGTGAATATAATGCAGAGAATTCGGAGTTTGGAAATTAGGAGGAGGTGCGGGATTACCAAAACTATTATCCAGAGAGCTGAGGAGGGGTTGTTGAGGTGGTTCGGACATATAGAGAGAATGGAACGAGACAGAATGACTTCGAGAGTGTATAAATCTGTAGTGGAGGGAAGGCGGGGTAGGGGTTGGCCTAGGAAAGGTTGGAGGGAGTAAAGGAGGTTTTGTGTGCGAGGGGCTTGGACTTCCAGCAAGCATGTGTGAGCGTATTCGATAGGAGTGAATGGAGACGAATGGTTTTTAATACTTGACGTGCTGTTGGAGTGTGAGCAAAGTAACATTTATGAAGGGATTCAGGGAAACCGGCAGGCCGGACTTGAGTCCTGGAGATGGGAAGTACAGTGTCTGACTCTGAAGGAGGGGTGTTAATGTTGCAGTTTTATAACTGTAGTGTAAAGCACCCCTCTGGCAAGACAGTGATGGAGTGAATGATGAAAGTTTTTCTTTTTCGGGCCACCCTGCCTTGGTGGGAATCGGCCAATGTGTTAATAAAAAAAAAAAAAAAAATCTATGACATTTTCTTCAAAATTATATAAGAAACACATTACATATCATATAGCATATAAACATTGATACAATGTTTATATGCTATTGAGTGGTGAGTCGGGTGGAGAGTAAACATTACGTTTTCTCTGATGCAGCGTTAGAGAATACTTTAAATCTGGCGTCTGGTACAGTAACCGCCCTTCATACGAGTTTATTTACAATTCTCGGCATGAATTATTCATTACTTATCCCTTTGTTTATGATGGCATCTAAAGGTAGTTGTTAGAAACAATTAAACTCAGTGAACATGGTAATAATATGGCTGAGTAGTGTAGCCCAGGGGAGGGGGGGGCTACATACGTGCACCTACGTCTACAGGCTACCTACACTGAATTCCTACAAATAAATACTACACACCTTTCTCCCTAAATTAAGACTACAAATATTTTAAAGTAATGAATGTACTGTGGCAGTAAAAGACAAAGAAGGGAAGTAACCCCGGAAAAGGACTTGGTACCTGAAGTCTATGGAAGGAGATTCCCCTTCCAAACAATAGTAACTCTTCCATCCTCTACCCTCCTCCTGTCTTCCATACATCAACAACTCTTCAATTAAGGTAAGTGTCATGTTATTATTGTTTTATTCTTCATGTCTCATTGTTTTCTGTGTAGATAAATGTACATTTCATGTAAAAAATAATATTTTTTTAATACTTTTGGGTGTCTGAAACGGATTAATTTGATTTACATTATTTCTTATGGGGAAAATGGTTTTGAAAATCGTGAATTTTGAATTTCGGTAGACTCTCTGGAACGGATTAATCACAAATTTCAAGGGTCCACTGTATATTTAAGTATTTATATACTGAACTACCAATGTGTCAGTGCTTGTGAATTTCTTGAATGAACAGGAGCTCAAGAACAAATCCCAAATTATTATCATCTACATATACTTTTTTTTATTATTAAACTACCTACACATCCTATACTTTCATTATTCTCGAACTACCTATGCATCCAGTACATTAAGTTACATATACATGTATATATATACAGCGGACCCTCGCTATTCGAACACTCCAAAACTCGCCCTTTTATGTAAGTTTATTATTGTAAGTGCTTGTATAAGTGTATTTTTGGGGGTCTCAAATGGACTAATCTAATTTACATCATTCCTTATGGGAATAAATTCGTTTGGAAACAGCACTTGAACAGCATTCTGGAATGAGGGTGAATTTTGGAGTGTTCGAATAGCGAGGGTCCACTGTATACCTGGAGAGAGTTCCAGGGGTCAATGCCCCTGCAGCCCAGTCTGTGACCAGACCTCATGTTGGATCAGAGCCTGATCAACCAGGCTGTTACTGCTGGCCGCACGCAGTCCAACGTACGAACCACAGCCTGGCTGGTCAGGTACCGAATTTAGGTGCCTGTCCAGTGTCTGCTTGAAGACAGCCAGGGGTTTGTTGGTAATCCCCCTGATGTATGCTGGGAGGCAGTTGAACAGTCTTGGGCCCCTGACACTTATTGTGTTGTCTCTCAACGTGCTTTTGGCCCCCCTGCTTTTCATTGGGGGGATGTTACATCGCCTGCCGAGTCTTTTGCTTTCGTAGGGAGTCACTCTCGTGTGCAAGTTTGGTACTAATCCCTCGAGAATTTTCCACTTGTATATAGATACATGTATACACAATACAATTTCATATTATCAAACTACCTTTACATAACACACAATGTTACTGAGCTACTTATACATACAACACACTTTCATTATTAAAGATCTTCCAATAAAATAAGTAACCAGTGAATGGCACCATTTCTTAATAGTGAAGTCAAATTTTAGTACTGTACTCAAGTTGTACTGTGCTAAGACAGATTTTGTGGATGTTAAAGGGTGACAAAGAGTGCACCAAATAACTGATGGACTATGAAAACTAATGAGAGCATAGGATATAGCCAGCAAGTCCAAACACACTATTATTCCATCTTCCACTAAGCCCCCCCCGACCCCCACCCACATCCACACACACCAGGTGATCAGGCTGAGGAAAGAAGGTGGGGAACTCACAAGAAACGATCAAGAGGTATATGAGGAGCTCAACACGAGATTTAAGGAAGTATTTACAGTGGAGACAGGAAGGACTCTAAGAAGAGAGAACAGAGGGGGACTTCAACAAGGAATATACCAACAAGTGTTGGATGACATACACACAACTGAGAAGGAGGTGAAGAAGCTGCTAAGTGACCTTGATACCTCAAAGGCAATGGGACCGGACAACATCTCCCCATGGGTCCTTAGAGAGGAAGCAGATGCAGTGTGTGCCACTAACCACGATCTTCAACACATCACTCGAAACTGGGCAACTACCTGAGGTATGGAAGACAGCAAATGTAGTTCCCATTTTTAAGAAAGGAAACAGAAACGAGGCACTAAACTATAGACCAGTGTCACTGACGTGTATAGTATGCAAAATCATGAAGAAGATTATCAGGAGGAGAGTGGTAGAGCACCTGGAACGGAACAAGAATATAAATGACAATCAGCACGGATTCAGGAAAGGCAAATTCTGTGTCACAAACCTCCTGGAGTTTTATGACAAGGTAACAGAAGTAAATCACGAGAGAGAAGGGTGGGTTGGCTGCATTTTCTTGGACTGCAAGAAAACCTTCGATACAGTTCCTCACAAGAGATTAGTGCAGAAGCTAGAGGATTAGGCACGTATAACAGGAAGGGCACTGCAATGGACCAGAGAATACCTGACAGGAAGGCAACAACGAGTCATGGTATGTGATGAGGTATCACAGTGGGCGCCTGTGACAAGCGGGGTCCCACAGGGGTCGGTCCTAGGGCCAGTGCTATTTTTGGTATATGTGAATGACATGATGGAAGGGATAGACTCAGAAGTGTCCCTGTTCGCAGATGATGTGAAGTTAATGAGGAGAATTAAATCAGATGAGGATCAGGTAGGACTACAAAGAGACCTGGACAGGCTGGACACATGGTCCACCAACTGGCTTCTTGAATTTAACCCCGCTAAATGCAAAGTCATGAAGATCGGGGAAGGGCAAAGAAGACTGCAGACAGAGTATTGGCTAGGTGGCCAAAGACTGCAAACCTCACTCAAGGAGAAAGATCTTGGGGCGAGTATAACACCGAGTACGTCTCTGGAAGCACACATCAACCAGATAACTGGTGCAGCATATAGGAGCCTGGCAAACCTCAGAATAGCGTTCCAATACCTTAGTAAGAAATCGTTCAAGACACTGTACACTGTGTACGTCAGGCCCATACTGGAGTATGCAGCACCAGTTTGGAACCCACACCTGGTCAAGCACGTCAAGAAATTAGAGAAAGTGCAAAGGTTTGCAACAAGGTTGGCTCCGGAGCTAAGGGGAATGTCCTATGAAGAAAGGTTAAGGGAAATTGGCCTGACGACACTGGAGGACAGAAGGGTTACAGGAGACATGATTACGACATACAAAATACTGCGTTGAATAGATAACGTGGACAGAGACAGGATGTTCCAGAGAGGGGACATAGAAATATGAGGTCACAATTGGAAGTTGAAGACTCAGACGAGTCAAAGGGATGTTAGGAAGTATTTCTTCAGTCATAGTTGTCAGGAAGTGGAATAGTCTTGCAAGTGATGTAGTGGAGGCAGGAACTATACATAGCTTTAAGACGAGGTATAACAAAGCTCATGAAGCAGGGAGAGAGAGGACCTAGTAGCGGTCAGTGAAGAGGCAGGGCCAGAAGCAAAGTCTCGACCCCTGCAACCACAATTAGGTGAGTACACACACACACACACCCCCACACCCACCCACCCCAACCACCCACACATACCCCCACAAACAACCCCTCACCCTCCCACACAAAAAGCTGCCCCTTGCTCCCCCCACAAACTCAAGTACAGTGGTCCCTCGACTAGCAGTCATAATCCGTTCCAGGAGCTAGGCCTTAACATGAATTGCTCGTAATTCAAAACCTTATTTCCCAAAAGAAATAATGTAAATACAATTAATCCGTTCCACCGAAAAATATTCACAAAAAATACATTTTAATTATAGTTCTACATACACAAAACAACATTATTAACACTATAAATACTACTACATAATACTAAATAATAAAAAAAGATTAATAAATAACATTTACTTACCTTTATTGAAGAGAGTTGCAGGCATCTGGAAGATAGGGAGGAGGACAGGGGGAGGGTGTTAGTGTTTGGAAGGGGAATCCCCCTCCATAAAGACTTCAGGTAACAAGTCCTTATCTGGGGTTACTTCCCTTCTTTTTCTTTTAATGCCACTAGGACCAGCTTGAGAGTCACTGGATCCCTGCCTCGAAAAATAACTGTTCAGAGTCCTCTGTTTCTGGCGACTCTTCAACATTTTTCTGAAGTGGGGCAAGATTCTGTCACTGAACATGTTGCAGATGTGGTTTGCTTCAGCTTGCTCAGGGTGGTGTTTTTCAACAAATGTCTGCACCTTAGTCCACATAGAACAAATTTCCTTAATCTCTGAAGAAGTTACTACCTCACCCTGTCCAGCCTCCTCCTCCGAATTAATTTCCTTAAATGTCGTCTGTTGCTGTTCCTGATGAAGCTCTATCAGCTCTTCAGTGATTAGGTCTACCCTGTGCTCCTCCACCAACTCTTCCACATACTCACCACTAACCTCCAACCCCAAGAACTTGCCCAATTTCACAATAGAATCCACAACAGGCACAGGGTCATCAGGGTCAGCCTCAAATCCTTCAAAATCCCTCTTTTCAACACAATCTGGCCACAGTGGTCTCCAAAGAGATTCAAAGTCCTGGAAGTCACTCCCTCCCAAGCCTTACCTATAAGGCCTATGCAATGGAGGATATTGAAGTGATCTTTCCAGAACTATCTTAGGGTCAATTCAGAGATTGAGGTCACATCAAAGCACCTTTGAAACATTGCTTTGGTGTACAGTTTCTTGAAGTTTGCAATGACCTGCTGGTCCATGGGCTGGATGAGAGGAGTGGTGTTAGGAGGCAAGAACTTCACTGTGATGAAACTGAACTCTTCAGACAAATAGTCTCCCAAATTGTGAGGATGAGCAGGAGCATTGTCCAGTAGCAGGAGGCACTTGAGTGGCAATATATTTTCCAGGAGGTATTTCTTCACACTAGGGCCAAACACTCCAGTCAACCATTCCACGAAAAAGTCCTTAGTGATCCATGCATTAGTGTTAGCCTTCCAATACACACACAAATTATTCCTGTTAACATTGTGTTTCTTGAAGGCTCTGGGATTTTCTGCATGATACACCAGTAAAGGCTTCACTTTAAAATCACCACTGGCATTGGTACAAAGCATAAAAGTTAGCCTGTCTTTCATAGGCTTGTGTCCTGGCAGTGCCTTTTCCTCCTGAGTAATGAAGGTCCTGTTGGGCATTTTCTTCCAAAACAGGCCTGGTTCATCACAATTAAACAATTGTTGGGGTTCAATTTTTTCAGTGTCTACAAACCCCTGGAATTCCTACACAAACTTTTCAGCTGCACGTTTGTCTGAGCTGGCTGCCTCACCATGTCTCAACACTGTGTATGCCACTACGTTTCTTAAACATCTCAAACCAGCCTTTGCTGGGTTTAAAATCACTCGCCTCACCACTGGTTCCAGGCATTGTCTTGACAAGATCTGCGTGTAACTTCCTTGCCCTTTCACAAATTATCGCCGTGGAAATACTAACAGCCGCTATCTGTTTTTCATTGATCCACACCCCCAACAACTTCTCAACCTCATCCACTGTTTTCGATCTATTTTTCGTTAACATAACCCCTTTTGCAACATTAGCTTCCTTGATTTCATTTCTCTTTGCCAGGATAGTGGTGATAGATGTGTTTTTCTTGTACATCCTGGCAAGCTCACTCACACGTATACCATTCTCATATTTTTCAACTACCTCCTACTTTAGTTCTATGGTGTTTCTCACTCTTTACCACAGGGGTGCCACTAGGAAGCTTCTTTGGACCCATGGTGACTTATTTCAGTGACAATCACTGAACCACCAATAAACACAACAAAAGTATTGTGAATGTTTGAAAGAGCGCACTGGGTAATGTTCTCTCAATGGTAAACAACGCTAGACTGGCGTCCTGTGCGCAAGCGCGGGCAGGTGGACAGGTCTGGTAAGGACCGCTACACGAGGGAATGGCCTCTACACGAGGGAAATATTTACCAAAAAAAAAACACTCGTTACATGAATTCACCGCTATACGGAATCACCGCTAGTCGAGGGACCACTGTACAATGGACCCCCGGTTTTTGTAATTAATTCGTTCCAGAATGCTGTTCAAGTGCAGTTACCAAACGAATTTGTTCCCATAAGGAATAATGTAAATTAGATTAGTCCTTTTAGACCCCCAAAAATACACTTACAAAAGCACTTACAAAAATACACTTACATAATTGTTCGAGTTTGGAGCATTACGAACACCGGGGGTCCACTGTACATAATCCCTTTCACTCACTCATTCTTAACACAAACATCATGCACAAAATGTGGTGATATTTTACTCATATTTTATATGAATGTAATGATTTGTGGTCAGTGTCAAGGCAAATTCCTAAGGAATGCTACATATTAACTTGTTGATTTTATCTCATTAGCTATCACTAAGGTTAGTAGCACCTTTTAACACAATGGATATTTATTGAGTCAGTTTATTAGTACCAAAGACAAGATACAAATCATCTAAGGCTGAAGGGTGTTAATTTTTTTTTTTTGTGAAACCCACACTGAAAGCTCTACAATTCTAGTTGACCAAATTATCAATTAAATAGTTACTATTGCAAATAAGGAAGCTATTCCTAAAATGTACTTACTGATTTAAACTATATCAAAGTGTGCTTCAGTACAGTCTCTCCTCACTTATCAATGGAGTTCCATTCCTAAGAGTAGGTCGGTAAACGAACTGGTCGTTAAGCGAGGATCATACTATACTGGTAGAGGGTTGTGTCAACCATCTTTAGATATTGTTTTAATGTCACCTTTGCACCATTTATAACATTTTTGGTGTTTTTAAATGTTTATACAGTAGTGTACTGTATATTGTAATAAACAGAATAGAGGAAATCAGCTCTAATATATACTACATTACTTAAGTATGCATACTGGTCAGAGAGCTGGCCGTAAGTCTGAGCAGTCGTTAAATGAGTATGTCGTTAAGTGAGGAGAGATTATACAGGAGGCCCTCCACATTCGCAAGTTCCACTTTCGCGAGCTTCGAACATTCGCGAGTGCCCAGCCGCCTATTATCGGCAGTGACGCTGGCAGTAAAGTTAGAATCCACACACTACTCATCATGCCATGCAGTTACACTCCATATAATCACCTCCATTCAACTGTCATCAGTAACTGCATGGCTAACTATCATCATTATCATCATCATCACCAAAACCACCACAAGTCATCAGAGTTCGTCTACCTAACCTTACGAGTGTGAGTGTTTTGTCTGTTCATTATTTGTTATTAACCATAACATGTATATACAATATTTTACGATGTTTTCATGTGTTTTATGATTGTTCATTGTTCAATAAGAGAAGGAAGCAGTATTGTTAGGCTAAGTAAATGCTATTTTTATATTTCCCTACAATATACAGTGGTACCCCGGTTTACGATATTTTTTCATTCCAGAATGCTGTTCAAGTGCCATTACCAAACGAATTTATCTCCTTAAGAAAAGTTGTAAAATAGACTAGTCCTTTTAGACCCCCAAAATTACACTTACAAAAGCATTTAAAAAAATAAACTTACATAAAAGGGTGAGTTTGGGGACCATCGTAAACCGGGGTACCACTGTATTTGCGCATCAAACATTTGCAAATTTTCAACATTCACAAGGTTCTTGATCCCCTAACCCTCGCGAATGTGGAGGGCCTCCTGTATATTATTTTCCATTTTTTACAAGTTTTATTTAGCATACAAATAAAAATGGCTATCACTGGAGCCAACAATTTTTGACCTTTGCTTACCTTCTTGTGGTTTTTGCCATTTTCGTGAGTGTTAAATGGATCATACGATGTCAAGTCCTTGGTGCAAACCTGTAAGGAAAAATTAGTTTGTAGTGTGTCTGCTTTACGTTTAGCAGGAGAAGGATGGAGTCACCACCACTCCTTACACTGAATGACTTACATGGGTTTATCAACTTTTTTTTTAAATAACACATTGGCCGTTTCCCACCAAGGCAGGGCGACGCGAATAAGAAAAACTTTCATCATCATTCATTCCATCACTGTCTTGCCAAAGGTATACCTACACTCCAGTTAAAAAGCTGCAACATATCAACACCCCTCCTTCAGAGTGCAGGCACTGCACTTTTCACCTCCAGGACTCAAATCCGGCTTGCCAGTTTCCCTAAATCCCTTTATAAATGTTACTTAGCACACTCCAACAGCACGTCAAGTCATAAAACCATTTGTCTCGACTTGCTCCTATTTAACACTCATGCATGCTTGCTGAAAGTCCAAGCCTATTGCACACAAAGCCTCCTTTATCCCCTCCCTCCCTCCAACCTTTCCTAGGCCGACTCCTACCCCATCTTCTTTCCACTACAGATTTATATGCTCTCCAAGTCATTCTATTTCATTCCATCCTCTCTAAATGTCTGAAACACCTCAACAACCCCTCAGGCCTCTGGATAATACTTTTAGTAACCTCGCTTCTCCTAATTTCCAAACTACGGATTCTCTTCATTATATTCACACTACACATTGCCCTCAAATATGATACCTCCACTGCTTCCAGCCTTCTTGTTGAAACATTCACCACCCATGCTTCACACCCATACAAGTCCATTGGTATAACTATACTCTCATACATTCCACTCTTTGCTTCCACGGATAATGTTTTTTGTCTCCACAGACTCCTCAGTGCACCATTCACCTTTTTTCCCCCTTATCAATTCTATGATTCATCTCACCTTTCATAGATCCATCTGTTGACAAGTCCACTCCCAAATATCTGAATACATTTACTTCCTCCATACTCCCTCCCTCCAAACTGATATCCAATCTTTCATTACCTAATTTTTTTGTTATCCTCATCACCTTACACTTTCCTATGTTCACTTTTAATTTCCTTCTTTTACATACCCTACCAAACTCATCCACCAACCTCTGCAACTTCTCTTCTAAATCTCCCAAAAGCACAGTGTCATCAGCAAAAAGCAACTTTGACAACTCCCACTGTGTTAGATTCCTTATATTTTAATCCCACACCTCTTAACACCTGACCATTGACTTCCCTTACAACCCCATCTATAAATATATTGAACCATGATGACATCACACATCCCTGTCTAAGGCCTACTTTTACTGAGGAATAATCTCTCTCTCTCTCTCATGCTCTAACCTGAGCCTCACTATCCTCATAAAAACTCTTCACTGCTTTCAGTAACCTACATCTTAGTCCATACAATTGCAACATCTGCCACATTGCCCCCTATCCTATCCTATTATATGAAGTTTCCAAATCCATAAATGCAACAAAAACCTCTTCACCCTTATCTACATATTGCTTACCTAAATGTTTCACTATAAACACACCCCCTACCCTTCCTAAAGCCTCGGTGTTCATCTCCAATCCTGCTCTCCCTCTTACTCTTAATTCTTCCAATAATAAACCTTATATATATTTTTTTTTTATTAACACATCGGCCGATTCCCACCAAGACAGGGTGGCCCGAAAAAGAAAAACTTTCATCATCATTCACTCCATCACTGTCTTGCCAGAGGGGTACTTTACACTACAGTTATAAAACTGCAACATTAACACCCCTCCTTCAGAGTGCAGACACTGTACTTCCCATCTCCAGGACTCGAGTCCGGCCTGCCGGTTTCCCCGAATCCCTTCATAAATGTTACTTTGCTCACACTCCAACAGCACGTCAAGTATTAAAAACCATTTGTTTCCATTCACTCCTATCAAATACGTTCACACATGCTTGCTGGAAGTCCAAGCCCCTCGCACACAAAACTTCCTTTACCCCCTAACTCCAACCTTTCCTAGGCCGACCCCTACCCCGCCTTCCCTCCACTACAGATTTATACACTCTCAAAGTTATTCTGTCTCGTTCCATTCTCTCTACATGTCCGAACCACCTCAACAACCCCTCCTCAGCTCTCTGGATAATAGTTTTGGTAATCCCGCACCTCCTCCTAATTTCCAAACTCCGAATTCTCTGCATTATATTCACACCACACATTGACCTCAGACATGACATCTCCACTGCCTCCAGCCTTCTCCTCGTTGCAACATTCATCACCCCCATATAAGAGTGTTGGTATAACTATACTCTCATACATTCCCCTCTTTACTTCCATGGACAAATTTCTTTGTCTCCACAGACTCCGAAGTGCTCCACTCACCCTTTTTCCCTCATCAATTCTATGATTCACCTCATCCTTCATAGACCCATCTGCTGACATGTCCACTCCCAAATATCTGAATACATTCACCTCCTCCATACTCTCTCCTCCAATCTGATATCCAATCTTTCGTCACCTAATCTTTTTGTTATCCTCATCACCTTACTCTTTCCTATATTCACTTTCAATTTTCTTCTTTTACACACCCTACCAAATTCATCCACCAACCTCTGCAACTTCTCTTCAGAATCTCCCAAAAGCACAGTGTCATCAGCAAAAAGCAACTGTGACAACTCCCACTTTGTATTTGATTCTTTATCTTTTAACCCCACACCTCTTGCCAAGACCCTCGCATTCACTTCTCTTACAACCCCATCTATAAATATATTGAACAACTACGGTGACATCACACATCCTTGTCTAAGGCCCACTTTTACTGGGAAATAGTCCCCTTCCCTCCTACACACTCTAACTTGAGCCTCACTATCCTCATAAAAACTCTTCACTGCTTTCAGTAACCTACCTCCTATTCCATACACCTGCAACATCTGCCACATTGCCCCCCTATCCACCCTATCATACGCCTTTTCCAAATCCATAAATGCCACAAAAACCTCTTTACCCTTATCCAAATACTGTTCACCTATATGTTTCACTGTATACACTTGGTCTACACACCCCTACCTTTCCTAAAGCCCCTTGTTCATCTGCTATCCTGCTTTCTGTCTTACTCTTAATTCTTTCAATAATAACTCTACCATACACTTTACCAGGTACACTCAACAGACTTCTTCCCCTATAATTTTTGCACTCTCTTTTGTCCCCTTTGCCTTTATACAAAGGAACAATACACACTCTCTGCCAATCCCTAGGTACCTTACCCTCTTCCATACATTTATTAAATAATAGCACTAACCACTCCAAAACTATATCCCCACCTGCTTTTAACATTTCTATCTTTATCCCATCAATCCCAGCTGCCTTACCCCCTTTCATTCTACCCACTGCCTCACGAACTTCCCCACACTCACAACTGGCTCTTCCACACTCCTACAAGATGTTATTCCTCCTTGCCCTATACACGAAATCACAGCTTCCTATCTTCATCAACATTTAACAACTCCTCAAAATATTCCCTCCATCTTCCCGATACCTCTAACTCTCCTTTTAATAACTCTCCTCTCCTATTTTTAACTGTCAAATCCATTTGTTCCCTAGGCTTCCTCAATTTATTAATCTCACTCCAAAACTTTTTCTTATTTTCAACAAAATTTGTTGATAACATCTCACCCACTCTCTCATTTGCTCTTTTACATTGCTTCACCACTCTCTTAACCTCTCTTTTTCTCTCCATATACTCTTCCCTCCTTGCATCACTTCTACTTTGTAAAACCTCTCATATGCTAACTTTTCTCCCTTACTACTCTCTTTACATCATCATTCCACCAATCGCTCTTCTTCCCTCCGCACCCACTCGCCTGTAACCACAAACTTCTGCTGAACACTAACACTACATTTTTAAATCTACCCCATACATCTTCGACCCCATTGCCTGCACTCTCACTAGCCCATCTATCCTCCAATAGTTGTTTATATCTTACCCTAACTGCCTCCTCTTTTAGTTTATAAACCTTCACCTCTCTCTTACTTACTGCTTCTATTTTCCTTGTATCCCATCTACCTTTTACTCCCACTGTAGCTATAACTAAAAAATGATCTGATATATGAAAATGAAAACGTTTATTTCCTTGCAAAGCTTACAATGTGTGGTTTACATATGAAATATTAATTACAAAGAAGGCCACTAGCATGCCTAGGCATTTCGGGCAGACTAATCCTAATTCTTACTCTATATTGACATGGATTATGGAGCAGTACATTTATAATAGTGAGGTAGTACAAAACATATAACAATATTACAATTAGTAAATTTAGTAATGGGATTTTGTCTTAACATAATACATACACTGTTTCTATTAAAGCTCCTATCTTGGGAGAGTATTTTAGGCAAACTTAAGACTAACTTAAGATTTATTAGACAAAATCTATATGTATATTAGGGTAAGTGTAAGTGTAAATTAGGGGGAATTACAGATAATGAGAGTAAGTCTTATTTTGTTTTGGATGTGTTCATGATACAAAAAAGAGAATAGGTGGTTTTCATATAGTTTGCTGATGATAGGGTGTGTTAGGGAGATGAGATGGTTTTCAACGGTAGCTTTGAAAATGGTGGTTGAATCTGCGGTTCTAGAGTTTTCAGACAGGGAGTTCCAGATTTTAGGCCCTTTTATGTACATCAAATTTTTGTAGAGATTTAACCGGACACCAGGAATGTCAGAGATTTTTGTGTCTGGTATTGTGTCTATGGGTCCCCTTGCAACTATCAAGAAAGTGTTTTAGTTCAGGATTAATATTAGAATTTATGGTTCTGTAAATGTAGGTTGCACTGTATTAAGTGTGAATGTTTTGTACAGTAAGTTTAGATCTTTGAAGAGTAGGGAGGGGGGGTTATCCTCAGGGATAAATAGCATAGGTGAGGTAGGGATAGATGAGTGAATAGTATAGTGTGAGTAGGGCTGATTGTGGTACGTAGTAACGTATCTTGGAGAGGATCCCAATTGTTTTGGATACTTTTTTTGTTGTGTTGGATATGGATGTTGAATTTCAGGTTACTGTCAAGGTGCAGGCCCAGAAATTTGCCCTCATTATGTTTAGCAATAAGAGTGTTGTCAATCATAATGTTCAGCTGGGCAGTCATCCAGGTCGATGTTTTAACTAGCTCTTCATTAACAATAGTGTTGAGTGAGGCAAGATAAGGGTGGGAGATGACATAAGTCGTGTCGTCAGCAAAGAGAATAGGTTTAAGGTGTTGTGATACATTAGGAAGATCACTGATATATAAGAGGAAGACCAGGTAGTAGTAGTAGTAGTAGCAGTAGGTTCGCCGGTATAAATGCATGGCCCGGGCCTTTTTCCAAGTGGTGGCCCGGCCTTGGCTCCCTTTCTCGGGAGTGTCTCAGACCAATGTCTGCCATGGAGGAGGTACAAGTACTTCCTCATCTGGGACTAGTTGTCCCCTGGCCTAGCCTCATTCCCCGGCTCGGAGGGTGAAGCTAGGCACCTAGGGCTGCCACAAACCCCGCCCACACTGGGCTCGAAGGGTGTGGCAGCTGCATAGCAGCAGACGATGTCAGGAGGTGCAAAGGCAGCAAGCACTACAGCATCCTTTTAGAGTCACCCCCATCTTTAGACATTACGTCTGAGCGCTGGGGAAGCTCAAGAATGCCTCTTGCTGCGAGTGTTGCTGCTGCTAGTTCACTTGTCCGTTGCACTCGTTGAAGACCATGGGACCAAGGACACTTTCCTGTGGTACTCCAGTATTCAGTGGTCTTGTTGATGAGGTTGTGTCCTTAATAGACGTATTGATGCCTGTTAGTAAGGTAGGATTTGAAATACGTAAGTGCGTGGCCTCTTTTACCATAATGATCAAGTTTGTGGAGTAGGATGCTGTGGTTTACTGTAGTAAAAGCTTTCCTTAGGTCAATAAAGAGTCCTAATATATATTAATTTTTTTTCAAGTGCTGTGTAAAGCAGGTCTAGCATTTTTATAGTTGTGTCGTTTGTGCTTTTGCTTTTCCCAAAGCCAAACTGGCAGGGGTTGAGGATGCTTTGCGCTGTTATAAAGGAATATAATCTCTTGTGCATGAGTTTCTCGAAGATTTTGGATAGCAACGGTAAGTTTGATATTGGTCTGTAGTTGTTTACATCTGTTGGGTCACCACCATGTGTATTGGCGCAACCATTGCTATCTTGAGTATTGTCGGGAAAGTGCTGGTTTCTAGTGATTTGTTAAAGAGTAATGAAATAGCAGGTGAAAGAACATGAGCCGCTCGTTTGTACAACAATGCGGGTCTTGAGCTAGATTTCCTGATTTATTTTTAAGTGATTTAATCGCAGTGACTTATCTGGGTTCGGTTGATGCAAGATAGGAGGAGGTTGGGAAATTCCCATCTAAGTAATCACTTGCTCAGGTGTTGGTACCTGGGATTTTACTGGAGAGATTTGATCCTATGGTTGAGAAAAAGTCATTTATCTTGTTAACTGTATCAATAGGCTGTTGTTGTGTTTCATTCGGTTTAGTTAGATATCTGTGACCCCTCTATAAATATGCACATCTTGAAGTCTACCCATCAGTATTTTATCTATGAATACATAGTACAACAAACTACTGTCATTATGCCCTATACAATACGTATCTTGTATACGTACTTATTTATATTTTTTTCCTTAAAATATGTATTACTGTACCTATTACCAAACCCCTTTCTATACAAAATTCAATTCATACAAATATAATATGAAGGATTCAAGGAAACTGGTTAGTTGGACTTAATAGTCCTGGAGGTGTGAAAGGCAATGCCTGCACATTGAAGGAAGGGTGGGGATGTTGCAATCAGAGGATAATCTGAATGTGATGTCAGTGCACTTCTGGAAAGAAGGTCATTGAGTAAATGATTAATTATTTTCCTTTGGGCCCCCTGTCTTGGCATGAAACATATGTTCAGTTAAAAAAAAAAATTACTAACAACATATATAATTTTTTTTATAATACTGTGGAGAAAATTCTCCAAAAGAGGGGGGTATCAGCCCTTTCTACCCTTTTCAAGGGCCCTACCCTTTCCGGCCCTTAGAAAGGGCCAGACGGCATTTCTGGCTTCGAAAACAACTTAACTAATAACAGATGAACGGGCCAGTGTGTCACGTGTTGTCTGACCAAGTAGCAAAAAGTATACGCGAGTCAATAGACATTTGAGATAAATGTAACTCTTTGCCGTAACAGAAAAGTTACAGGAAACTGCTGTTTCCATTTCTACACTTGACAATACAATCATGTGTTCCAGTGATCAAAGTATTTAGAGAACACAAGCATTTGAATTACCACTTGTAGCAGCATGTAGCAATTGTTGAAATTGTGCTGATGTCAGCGATGCTGAGGCACGAGGGCACACAAGGCGTTAGATTGAACTTATAAAGAAAAGAGACGGGTCCTACGGCGCGAGGGGATTTAACCTCACAAAAGACATTAGTCGTAGACGTCGGTGCGCTAATTCAATCTCCACTATTGTCGGGAAAACGGATAAGAACTCTGTTCCAGCGCGTTTAGTGTTAAAAATCGCGGTATATTCAGAAGTGTGCGCAGCTTCTTACTACTGCAAAAAGACTGAAATTGAAGAATGTAAAGGGACAATGAGTGCTTCGTCTAACAAGGCAGTGACTCTTCAGCAGCGTTCTTCAATCAAGACAGCGATATCCGGGTGTGAATTAATGGTCCATTACAAATACCCAGGTAAGTCTGCTCAGACATGTTTATCTCAATAAAACTGCGCAGTTGGGAACATTATCATAATCTATGCAGATTTATCATTCACCCGGTTACTCGTGGGCGATACGCCCAAACACAGTGAGTAAATCGCCGTTCAGTCCATTCAATGACTGATTATATGGCATACGCTCCTTTGGGGCAATAATATAAGTCTCATGTGTGATTTTACACCCATACAGTCCTGTGGGGGATGTGAACGTCTGCAGCAACCATTGGTTACTGGGATGGCTGGGTAACTGTGGATGCATCTACAAGCTAAGTATAGCAACATTAACAGTACACTTTATCGTAGGGGTACATTCCCCCACAAATACAGTAGGGCCCCACTTTATGGCATCTTGCTTTACGGTGTTCCGCTAATACGGACATTTCAAATTACGACCAAAACTCGCTATATGGCTCCCCGTCTTTCTAATACAGTCACCGCGCCCCACCAGCTTTGTTTACATTCTCCATGAGCACGTCTCGATTATGTCTGGAAACTTTCTAAAATTTCAAGGGTTTTAAAGTTATTGTGTATTTTATATGTAATTCTGATAATTATACAGTGGACCCCCAGGAACAAAATTCATTTCTGAAGCCTGCTCAAGTGCCATTACCGAACGAATTTACTCCCTTAAGAAATAATGTCAAGTAGGTTAGTCCATTTCAAACCCCCCAAAAAAAAAACTTACATAAGCACTTACAATATTATACTTACATAATTGTACGATTTCCGGGGTGTTCATAACTCGGGAGTCCACTGTACGTATGTATACCTGTACCTAAATAAACTTACACTGTGCTGGTGTGCAGGTACACATTAAAATCACTAAGTGTCCTTCTAGTCTTAATGCCATAGTAATAATACTAATTTTTTTTTTTTTCAACAAGTCGGACGTCTCCAACCGAGGCAGGGTGACCCAAAAAGAAAGAAAATCCCCAAAAAGAAAATACTTTCATCATCATTCAACACTTTCACCACACTCATACATAATCACTGTCTTTGCAGAGGCGCTCAGATACGACAGCTGAGAATAGTCCCTCCCAGACCCCTCCTTTAAAGTGCAGGCATTGTACTTCCCATTTCCAGGACTCAAGTCCAACTAAATCAATTAACTGGTTTCCCTGAATCAATTCACAAAATGTTACCCTGCTCACACTCCAACAGCTCGTCAGGTCCCAAAAACCATTCGTCTCCATTCACTCCTATCTAACACGCTCACACATGCTTGCTGGAAGTCCAAGCCCCTCACCCACAAAACATCCTTTACCCCCTCGCTCCAACATTTTCTAGGATGACCCCTACCCCGCCTTCCTTCCCCTACAGATTTATACACTCTCCAAGTCATTCTACTTTGATCCATTCTCTCTAAATGACCAAACCACCTCAACAACCCCTCTTCAGCCCTCTGACAAATACTTTTAGTAACTCTACACCTTCTCCTAATTTCTACATTCCAAATATTTACACCACACATTGCCTTAGACAGGACATCACTGCCTCCAGCCGCTTCCTCGCTGCAGCATTTGCAACCCATGCTTCACACCCATATAAGAGTGTTGGTAAAACTATACTTTCGTACATTCCCTTCTTTGCCTCCATGGATAACGTTTTTTGTCTCCACAGATACCTAAACGCACCACTCACCTTTTTTCCTTCATCAATTCTATGGTTAACCTCATCCTTCATAAACCCATCCGCTGACACGTCAACTCCCAAATATCTGAAAAAATTTACTTCTTCCATAATCCCTCTCTCCAATGTGATATCCAATTTTTCTTTATTTAAATCGTTTGATACCCTCATCACCTTACTCTTATCTATGTTCACTTTTAACTTTCTATCTTTACACACCCTCCCAAACTCGTCCACTAACTTTTGCAACTTTTCTTTAGAATTTCCCATGAGCACAGTATCATCAGCAATAAGTAACTGTGTCAACTCCCATTTTGCATTTAATTCCTCATAATTTAATCCCACCCCTCTCCCCAACACCCTAGCATTTACTTCTTTTACAGCCCCATTTATAAATATATTTACCCTTTGACTGTTTCGGACGTATATTTACGTCTTACGAGCCAATGTTTCGGACGTATTTATACGCCTAAATTCTAGCGGCCTCAAATCAAGCAGGAGAAATCTGGTAGGCCCACATGTGAGAGAATGGGTCTGTGTGCGCAGTATAAAAAAATCCTGCAGCAAGCAGTACATAATGAGAAAAAAAAAACTCCGACCGTTTTTTTTAATTAAAACGCCGTCTTTGAGGTGTGTTTTCGTATAGTATTTATGGTTGTATTCTCTTTTTCATGGTCTCATTTGATAGAATGGGAAACATATTACAGGAATAAAGATGATTTTGATTAGTTTCATGATGTAAACGATCTTGAAATTGAGCTCAAAATAGCGGAAATGTTCGATTTTTGCCAATGTTCAAAAGTAAACAAATCACACCATGCGTCCAATACACATCAACTGGTGAGTCTAATATTCTTTCACAAGTGCACAGATATTATTTATACAGATTTTACAATAATGCAATAGTCTGCATAACAATAAATCTTCTATTTTTTGTATGAATAAAAAATCAAAATAGAAAGCAAGAGTAATGTAAGAGGGGCCTAAAGACATGACTAATGAACAGATAACATCTTATTTTAGTGCTAGGAATGTCTGCATTGTTTATTCTGGACTATTTTGAAATTGACATCTTTTTTATTTTGCATAAAATTGGCGAAATTGCCATTTTCTGACCACTATATTGGGTAGTTGAAATCGGTAAATTGGTGATTTCTTGTGCTCAATCAATAGAACAAATGGAGTTCTAAAGAAATCGCTATGAGTTTGGTCGACTGTCCCAATGGAATTGGCCTAAAATAGGGCTCAAAGTCGGCAAAATCGCCGATGCGTATATATCACTGACATCGCTAACTTTGCGAGAGCGTAATTCCTTAAGTTTTTAATCAAATTTCATACTTTTGGTGTCATTACAATCGGGAAAAGATTCTCTATCATTTCATAAGAAAAAATAATTTATTTTTTTTTCCAAAATTTTCCGACATAGAATGACAGTTTCAGAATGGGGCCTCCGACAGTCAAAGGGTTAAACAACCATGGTAACATTACACATTCCTGTCTAAGACCTACTTTTACCGGGAAGTAATCTCCCTCTCTCCTACACACCCTAACCTGAGCCTCACTATCCTCATAAAAACTCTTTACAGCCTTCAGTAAATTACTACCTATTCCATACACTTGCAACATTTGCCACATTGCTCCCCTATCCACTATCATACGCCTTTTCTAAATCCATAAATGCAATGAAAACTTCTCTACCTTTATCTAAATATTATACTGTTCACATATATGCTTCACTGTAAACACTTGATCTACACATCCCCTACCCACTCTAAAGCCTCCTTGCTCATCTGCAATCCTACTCTCTGTCTTACCTCTAATTCTTTCAATAATAACCCTGCCATACACTTTACCTGGTATACTCAGTAAACTTATTCCCCTATAATTCTTACAATCTCTTTTATCCCCCTTCCCTTTATATAAAGGAACTATACATGCTCTCTGCCAATCCCTAGGTACCTTCACCTCTTTCATACTATTAAACAAAAATACCAACCACTCCAACACCATATCCCCCCCTGCTTTTAACATTTCTGTCATGATCCTGTCAGTTCCAGCTGCTTTACCCCCTTTCATTCTACGTAATGCCTCACGCACCTAACCCACACTCGAATCCTGCTCTTCTTCACTCCTAAACGATGTTGTACCTCCCTGGCCAGTACATGAAATTACCGCCTCCCTTTTTTCATCGACATTTAAAAGTTTCTCAAAATATTCCCACCATCTACCCAATACCTCCAGCTCCCCATCTACTAACTCCCCTACTCTGTTTTTAACTGATAAATCCATTCGTTCCCTAGGCTTTCTTACCTTGTTTATCTCACTCCAAAATGTTTTCGTGTTTTCAGCAATATTTCTTGACAGTCTCTCTCGCATTCTTTCATCTGCTCTTCTTTTGCACTCTCTCACCACTCTCTTTACCTTTCTTTTTCTCTCCATATACTCTGCTCTTCTATTAACACTTCTGTTTTGTAAAAACCTCTCATAAGCTACCTTTTTCTCTTTTATCACACCCTTTACTTCTTCATTCCACCACTCACTCCTCTTTCCTCCTGCACCCACCCTCCTCTAACCACAAACTTCTGCCCCACATTCTAATACCCCCAACTCTCTTCAACCCACCCACTACTCATACTTGCACTAGCCCACCTTTCTGCCAATAGGTGCTTATATCTCACCATAACTTCCTCCTCCCTTAGTTTATACACTTTTACCTCTCTCTTACTTGCTGTTGCCATTTTCTTTTTGTCCCATCTACCTTTTACTCTAACTGTAGCTACAACCAAATAATGATCCGATATATCCGTTGCCCCTCTATAAACATGTACATCCTGAAGCCTACCCATCAACCTTTATCCAGCAATACATAATCTAACAAACAACTTTCCTTATGTGCTATATCATACCATGTATATTTATTTATCCTCTTTTTCATAAAATATGTATTACTTATTACCAAACCTCTTTCTACACATAGCTCAATTAATGGTTCCCCATTTACATTTACCCCTGGCACCCCAAATTTACCTACTACTCCCTCCACAACATTTTTACCCACTTTAGCATTAAGATCCCCAACCACAATTACTCTCTCACTTGGTTCAAAACTCCCCACACAATCACTCAACATTTCCCAAAATCTCTCTCTCTCCTCTACACTTCTCTCTTCTCCAGGTGCATAAACACTTACTATAACCCACTTTTCACATCCAACCTTTATTTTACTCCACATAATCCTTGAATTTATACATTTATATTCCCTCTTTACCTCCCATAACTGATTATTCAACATTATTGCCACTCTTCTTTAGCTCTAACTCTATTTGAAACCCCTGACCTAATCCCATTTATTTCTCCCCACTGAAACTCTCCTACCCCCTTCAGCTTTGTCTCACTTAAAGCCAGAACATCCAGCTTCTTTTCATTCATAACATCTACAGTCATCTCTTTCTTATCATTCGCACAACATCCACGCACATTCAAACATCCCACTTTGACGGTTTTCTTCCTTTTCTTTTTAATGAATCTATACAGGAAAAGGGGTTACTAGCCCATTGTTCCCGGCATTTTAGTTGACTTTTACAACATGCATGGCTTACGGAGGAAAGATTTTTATTCCACTTCCCCATGGATATGAAAGGAAAAGCAATATGAACAAGAACTATTAAGATAAAATCAAAGAAAACTCAGATGAGTGTGTATACATAAACGTGTACATGTATGTGTAGTGTGACCTGAGTGTAAGTAGAAGTAGTAATACGTAATAATAATCACTCTTGGGCACATTAATATAGACATTTTCATTAATCCATCTATGAATTTTTTTTCAAAATTATATGAGAAACACATTACATAGCATATAAACATGATACATACACCCACAGTACAATAAATTTCACATATGAGGTCTAGTAGCCGGGCGGAGGGAAAAACATTACGTTTTCTCTGGTCCAGCACTAGAGAAAACATGTATGAATTTGCGTTTAGCCTAGTCACTCCCCTTAACACATTCCGCTTTGTTTACAATCCTCGGCATGAATTCTTCTCATTATCTCCCTTCGTTTATGATGGCATCTAAAGGTAGTTGTTAGAAACGTTTAAACTCAGTGAACAAGGTATGTCGATGGTAATAATATGGCTCTGGGCCACATTAACTCTTTGAGGGTCCAAGGGGTCTCTTTGAAACTCGTTCTCAGGGTCCACGAATTTAAAAAAAAAAAAAAAAAAATTCTTATGAAATAGAGAATCTTTTTCCGATTATAACGCCACAAAAATTATGAAATTTGATCGAAAACTAACGGAATTATTCTTTTGCGAAGTTAGCGGTATCCATGACATTTACGCATCGGCGATTTCGCCCACTTTGAGCCCTATTTTCGGCAAATTCCAATGTTTCAGTCTACTAAAATTATAGCTATTTTGCTAGAACTCCATTTCTTCTATCGATTGAGTACAAGAAACCACCTATTTACCAATTTCAACTACCCAAAATAGTGGTCAGAAAATGGTAATTTGGCCAATTTCACACAAATTTCAAATGATGCCAATTTCAAAATAGGGTCCATAATAAACAAGGCAGACATTCCTGGCACTAAAATAACATCTTCTCTGTTCATTAGTCACATCTCCAGGCCCCTCTTACATTACTTTTGCTTTCCATTTTGAATTTTTATTCTCACAAAAAATATAAGATTTACTGTTAAGTATACAACTGCATCATTGTAAAAATGGTATAAATAATATCAGCGCACTTGTGCAAGAATATTAGACTCTCCAGTCGATGTGTATTGGATGCATGGTGTGATTTGTTTACTCTTGAACATCGGCCAAGGTACTTGTCATCGTGAAACCAGTCAAAATTATCTCTATTTCTGTAATATATAATCTATTCTATAAAATGAGACTAAGAAAACGAGAATACAAGCATAAATACCATAAGAAAATAGACTGCAAATTTGCTGTTTTAAACCAAAAACACGGTCAGTTTTTTTTTCCTCATTATGCATTGTGTGGTGCAGGAATTTTTTTTATACTGCGCACACTGACCGCACAGACCCATTCTATCACATCTAGGCCTAACAGCCTGTTTCTGCTTGATTTGAGGGCGCTAGAATTTAGGCGTACTAGTAAGTCAATAACCCCAGGGCGTAAAACGTACTAGTACGACCAAAACCCCGAAAGGGTTAAATATCATATAGCTATGTAGGTAGGTGTAGCTATGTAGCCCAGGTGGACTACATCTACCGGCTACCCACACCTGACTTCCTAAAAATAAATACAGTGGACCCTTGGTTTACTTTCCAAACTCGGACAATTATGTAAATGTATTTTTGTGAGAGCCTTTGTAAGTGTATTTTTGGGGTTCTGAAACGACTAATCTAATTTACATTTGTCCTTATGGGAACAAATTCGTTCGGTAATGGCACTCGAACAGCATTCTGGAAAGAATTTTCAACGAAAACCGAGGGTCCACTGTACTACTCACATCTCAACCTTCATTAAGACTACACATATTTTAAGGTAAATAATGAGTGTACTGTATGTGTATTTTATCTCTGGGCTGCTTTAAATATTGTATATTAAGTTTGGGACAAGGAGCCAGGGCTACCTACACCTGACTTCCTGCAAATAAGTACATACTACTGACCTCTCACCCTTCATTAACCCTTTCACTGTCATATTATTATGGCTTACAAGGTGGCTTTAGGAAAGGTAGGGGGTGTGTAGACCAAGTGTTTGCAGTAAAACATATAGGTGACCAGTATTTGGATAAGGTTAAAGAGGTTTTTGTGGCATTTATGGATTTGGAAAAGGTGTATGATAGGGTGGATAGGGGGGCAATGTGGCAGATGTTGCAGGTATATGGAATAGGAGGTAGGTTACTGAAAGCAGTGAAGAGTTTTTATGAGGATAGTGAGGCTCAGGTTAGAGTGTGTAGGAGAGAGGGAGATTATTTCCCGGTAAAAGTAGGCCTTAGACAGGGATGTGTGATGTCACAGTGGTTGTTCAATATATTTATAGATGGGGGTTGTAAGAGAAGTGAATGCGAGGGTCTTGGCAAGAGGTGTGGGGTTAAAAGACAAAGAATCAAATACAAAGTGGGAGTTGTCACAGTTGCTTTTTGCTGATGATACTGTGCTTTTTGGGAGATTCTGAAGAGAAGTTGCAGAGGTTGGTGGATGAATTTGGTAAGGTATGTAAAAGAAGAAAATTGAAAGTGAATATAAGAAAGAGTAAGGTGATGAGGATAACAAAAAGATTAGGTGACGAAAGATTGGATATCAGATTGGAGGGAGAGAGTATGGAGGAGGTGAATGTATTCAGATATTTGGGAGTGGACATGTCAGCAGATGGGTCTATGAAGGATGAGGTGAATCATAGAATTGATGAGGGGAAAAGGGTGAGTGGTGCACTTCGGAGTCTGTGGAGACAAAGAACTTTGTCCATGGAAGTAAAGAGGGGAATGTATGAGAGTATAGTTATACCAACACTCTTATATGGGTGTGAAGAATGGGTGATGAATGTCGAAACGAGGAGAAGGCTGGAGGCAGTGGAGATGTCATGTCTGAGGTCAATGTGTGGTGTGAATATAATGCAGAGAATTCGGAGTTTGGAAATTAGGAGGAGGTGCAGGATTACCAAAACTATTATCCAGAGGGCTGAGGAGGGGTTGTTGAGGTGGTTCGGACATGTAGAGAGAATGGAACGAAACAGAATGACCTCGAGAGTGTATAAATCTGTAGTGGAGGGAAGGCGGGGTAGGGGGTCGGCCTAGGAAAGGTTGGAGGGAGGGGGTAAAAGAGGTTTTGTGTGCGAGGGGCTTGGATTTCCAGCAAGCATGCGTGTGCGTATTTGATAGGAGTGAATGGAGACAAATGGATTTTAATACTTGACGTGCTGTTGGAGTGTGAGCAAAGTAACATTTATGAAGGGATTCGGGGAAACCGGCAGGCCGGACTCGAGTCCTGGAGATAGGAAGTACAGTGTCTGCACTCTGAAGGAGGGGTGTTAATGTTGCAGTTTTATAACTGTAGTGTAAAGCACCCCTCTGGCAAGACAGTGATGGAGTGAATGATGACGAAAGTTTTTCTTTTTCGGGCCACCCTGCCTTGGTGGGAATCGGCCGATGTGTTAATAAAAAAAAAAAAAAAAAAAAATCCAGTGTTTGTGCCGTATTAATACACTAAAATTCTAGCGGCTTCAAATCTAGCGGGAGAAAGCTGGCAGACCTACATGTGAGAGAATGGGTCTGCGTGGTTAGTGAGCGCAGTATAAATAAAATTCTGCAGCACGCAGTGCGTGAGAAAAAAAAAATCTAACAGTGTTTTTGGTTTAAAACGCCAACTTTGAGGTGTATTTTTGTATGGTATTTATGGTTGTATTCTTGTTTTCTTGGTCTCATTTGATAGAATGGAAGATATGTTACAGAAATAGACTGACATCTGCAGGCAGTCTGTTCGAAACACCTTTTATTGTACAGCAATAAAGGAATGGAACAGACTGCCTGCACATGTCAAAGCCAGTCATAGCATGAACCAGTTCAAGAAGAGAGCCAAAAGGTACCTAATGAATGTAGCGACAGAAAGGGAGGAGAATGATTTTTTTTTTTTTTTAGCTAACATACATGTAAATGTAAATACAGTGGACCCCCAGTTTTCGTGATGCTCCAAACTCGCCCTTTTATGTAAGTGTATTTTTGTAGATGCTTTTGTAAGTGTATTTTTGGGGTCTAAAAGGACTAGTCTACTTAACATTATTCCTTATGGGAATAAATTTGTTTGGTAATGGCACTTGAACAGCATTCTGGAACGAAAAAATCACGAAAATCGGGGGTCCACTGTAACTCTTTTTACCTTATAATAATAATAATAATAATAATAGTTTTTTTTAGACATGATACAATGTTGTTATTTAGACATGATACATAGGTAGTAGGTTGGTAGACAGCAACCGCCCAGGGAGGTACTACCGTCCTGCCAAGTGAGTGTAAACCAAAAGCCTGCAATTGTTTTACATGATGGTAGGATTGCTGGTGTCTTCTTTCTGTCTCAATCATGCAAGATTTCAGGTATGTCTTGTTACTTCTACTTACACTTAGGTCACAATACACATTCATGTACAAGCATATACACACCCCTCTGGGTTTTCTTCTATTTTCTTACTAGTTCTTGTTCTTATTTCCTCTTATCTCCATGGGGAAGTGGAACAGAATTCTTCCTCCGTAAGCCATGCGTGTCGTAAGAGTCGACTAAAATGCCGGGAGCAAGAGGCTAGTAACCCCTTCTCCTGTATATACAGTGGTACCTCGAGTTACGATATTTTTTCGTTCGAGAATGCTGTTCAAGTGCCATTACCAAACGAATTTATCCCCATAAGGAATAATGTAAAATAGACTAGTCCTTTTACACCCCGAAAAATATACTTACAAAAGCATTTAAAAAAATAAACTTACATAAAAGGGCGATTTTGGGGACCATCGTAACTCGAGGTACCACTGTATTACTAAAGTTAAAAAGAGAAACTTTTGTTTTTCTCTTTGGGCCACCCCACCTTGGTGGGAAATGGCCGACTTGTTGAAAGAAGAAGAAGACATAGGTATAAATGAGGTGTACATGCCAAAAGCCCCTAATATGCTGTGCATTGTGGGCATTCTTAAGATTAAGTAATAGTAGACTACATGGTAAAAAATTATGGTTGATAATTTATAAAATAAGTATAATTGTGTATATAAGTTGTAAAATTTGGATATAAGTTGAACATAATAATCTATTAATTGTAGCAATGCAATTAATTGAGTGAGATAACAATTTAAAACAATTAGTTGCATTGCAATTACAGTTTTTGTGGTCATTATAATGTAAATGTTATAGTAACAGTTAGCTCAGTATGTATTATTCATAACAGGTTTTTGCATTTATTCCTAGTATGTATATATCCTTTATAGTATAATAACATATATCTCTTACAGTGTATAATATTAAGTTATTAAATGGACCCCAATGGAAATAAGTCACTATGTCTGACTTTTTTGGGTTATCCTAGGTTTTCTACACATATGCTGCTATGTATGATAATCTACGTACAGTGGTCCCTCGACTAACAAACTTAATCCGTTCCAGGAGCTAGTTCTTAATACGAAAAATTCGTAATTTGAAACCTTATTTCCCATAAGAAATAATGTAAATACAATTAATTCATTTCCACCCAAAAATTTTCACCAAAAATTCATTTTTTTAAAGAATAAATACTATAGTTTTACATACAGAAAATAATGAGAAATAAATATAAAGCACTAATTATAATGGACAAATGAACAGTTAAATAAGTTTTACCTTTATTGAAGACTCTTGTTGGCGTATGAGAGAATTTGTTTGGAGAGAGGACAAAATAGTCCTTCAATATGACAATAATATCAACTCTACAGCTTATTTATCAAGCACAATTCATCTAATATGACATAATAAACAATATTAATAACATAGAAACATGATATAAACTCTAGAATGAATAAAACATGTCATTACGAATCTGGAAGGACTGGTGGTGTGTATGTTGGTGTTGTTGTTGGGTATAAGGACTGGTGGAGTGTGTTGGTGTTGTTGTTGTTGGGTATAAGGACTGGTGGAGTGTGTTGGTGTTGTTGTTGTTGGGTATAAGGACTGGTGGAGTGTGTTGGTGTTGTTGTTGGGTATAAGGAGATGGTGGCAGAGGACGGTGCTCTTCTCAGTGTCCCTATAATCTCAAACAACATTGTAGAAGTTAAGTTTTGTGTCGTCATTTTCTATCGATTAATCGCTTAACTTACTTAAGTTTATTCAGGTATACACAAATCCAGTTATACATAGATTATCATACATATTAGCATATGTGTAGAAAACCTAGGGTAACCCAAAAAAATCAAGACAGAGTGACTTATTTCCATTGCTACACTTTATCACTGGCTGGTGCTATAGCCTTTATCAACTTGTGAAGCTTCTTTGGACCCATGGTGACTTATTTCACAGTGACAATCATTGAACCAGCAATAAACACAACAAAAGTATTATGAATGTTTGAAAGAGCGCGCTGGGTAATGTTCTCTCAAGTGTAAACAATGCTTGACTGGCGTCCTGTCCGCCTCACCACGCTTGCGCGGGGCAGGCGGACAGGTCTGGTACGGTTCGCCACACAAGTAAATGTTCGCTACATGAGAAAAATATTTTGCAAAAAAAGCGTTCGTTACACGATTTGTTCTCTATATGGAGCGTTCGTTAGTCGGGGTTCCACTGTAACTGTATTTGTGTATACCTGAATAAACTTGCTTACTTACTATGATTTTGATTGGTTTCCTGATGAAAAGTATTGTACCTTGAAACTGAGCTCAAATTAGCGGAAATTTTAGATTTTTGCCGATGTTAAAGAGGAAACAAATGACGTCACCATCCAATACATGTCCAACTGGCCAGTCTAATATGCAGTCATGAATGGGTTGACATTATTTATACAATTATTACAATAATGCAGTAGTGTGCATAACAGTAAATCTTCTATTTTTTGTGAATAAAAATTCAAAATGGAAAGCAAGAGTAATTAATATAAGAGGGGCCTGGAAACGTAACTAATGAACAAAGAAAATGTTATTTTAGTGCCAGGAATGTCTGCATTGTTTATTCTGGACCCTATTTTGAAATTAGCACCTTTTAAAATTTGTGTGAAATTGGCCAAATTTCCAATTTCTGACCACTTTATTGGGTAGTTGAAATTGGTAAATGGGTGGTTTCTTGTACTCAATCAACAGAACAAATGGAGTTCTAGCGAAATAGCTATGAGTTTGGTCAACTGGAACAATGGAATTGGCCAAAAATAGGGCTCAAAGTGGGCAAAATCCCCGCTGCATATATATCACTGAAACTGCTAACTTCTCGAGAGAGTAATTCCATAAGTTTTGAATCAAATTTTGTACTTTTGGTGTCTATTACCATCGGGAAAAGATTCTCTATCATTTCATGAGATTTTTTTTTTTTTTTAAATTCTTCGACACAGAGCAGGTTTGTAATTAGGGGTCTCGACAGTGAAAGGGTTAAGACTACAAATATTTTAAGTAATGAATGTACTGGGTATGCACGTATTTGACTTTTTTATTGTTTTTTAATGCCTAGTTCTACTGTTAGTTTAATATATGTTAAGAGTAAACTTATATGGTAGTAGGTTGGTAGGCAGCAACCGCCCAGGGAGGTACTACCGTCCTGCCAAGCGAGTGTAAAACGAAAGCCTGTAATTGTTTTACATGATGGTAGGATTGCTGGTGTCTTCTTTCTGTCTCATAATCATGCAAGATTTCAGGTATGTCTTGTTACTTCTACTTACACTTAGGTCACACTACACATTCATGTACAAGCATATACACACCCCTCTGGGTTTTCTTCTATTTTCTTACTAGTTCTTGTTCTTATTTCCTCTCATCTCCATGGGGAAGTGGAACAGAATTCTTCCTCCGTAAGCCATGCATGTCGTAAGAGGCGACTAAAATGCCTGGAGCAAGGGGCTAGTAACCCCTTCTCCTGAATAAATTACTAAATGTAAAAGGAGAAACTTTCGTTTTTCCTTTTGGGCCACCCTGCCTCGGTGGGAAATGGCCGACGTGTTGAAAGGAAAGAAAGGAAGTAAACTTATATGGTAGTAGGTTGGTAGGCAGCAACCGCCCAGGGAGGTACTACCGTCCTGCCAAGTGAGTGTAAAACGAAAGCCTGTAATTGTTTTACACGATGGTAGGATTGCTGGTGTGTTCTTTCTGTCTCATAATCATGCAAGATTTCAGGTATGTCTTGTTACTTCTACTTACACTTAGGTCACACTACACATTCATGTACAAGCATATACACACCCCTCTGGGTTTTCTTCTATTTTCTTACTAGTTCTTGTTCTTATTTCCTCTTATCTCCATGGGGAAGTGGAACAGAATTCTTCCTCCGTAAGCCATGCGTGTCGTAAGAGTCGACTAAAATGCCGGGAGCAAGGGGCTAGTAACCCCTTCTCCTGTATATATTACTAAAGTTACAAAGAGAACCTTTTGTTTTTCTCTTTGGGCCACCCCGACCTTTGTGGGAAACGGCCGACTTGTTGAAAGAAAGAAGAAGAGTAAACTTGTTGTCTGGCATTTGTATGCATTTATAAGTGGAAAAAATGGCGTTCTGCTTTCTGGCAATGTCCGCTTTCCGGAGGTAGCCTGGAACCTAACCTGTCGTATAAGTGGGGCCCTACAATTTATCATATTAATTAGGCATTTCTATTATATCTCAAAATGATAATATATTTAATCTTAAATTTGAACTATATACAGTACTGTATAATGCTGAAGAACTGAAACTTCTAAAAAGAAGAAACAGTTGATGGTATCGCAGAGTGAATGTTAAAATGCTTTTCCCATGAAGAAACAGTGAATCATGGTAGCAGGAAATCCACATGTAAACAAGGACAGCAGGATAGTTCATCAGTATACAGTACTACTTGCATCTCAGTCCAAGATCCTCATCAGATCAAGATCAAAATATACAGATCAACTAGTCTCTTGTCTTTGTCTATGTGTGGGTTTCCTGCTACCATTAACAAATGTTCACATTAATCATGCTCATGTATGCATGCATGAGTGCGTGTGATTTAATGTACAGTCTCTCCTCACTTAACGACTCACTCGTTTACCGACGACTCGGAGTTACGACGGGCTCTCCCACGAGTTAAAAAAAAAAAAACAATTGCATGCCATATAAGAACTTGGGTCATGCATCTCAATCTCCTTCTTACAGCCACTCAGTACACTACCTTTTAAAGTCTCCAAGACTACATATTTGTACAAATTTTAACTTGATTGTGTACCCCATAGTACAAGATAGAAGTGCAGCAGCACTTGTATAAGTTTCAAAGCTGACATTTAAAGCACTCCAGAGCGATTGTTATTATGTATTACAATAAATAAACCTTTATCTTTATTAATTATTATTATCATCATCAACATACCTTGTTCACTGAGTTTAATCATTTCTTAATTAAGCTGCTACGAGAGAGACAGAATATAAACACACAGACGAACACACCAGCTGATCCCTTTACTGTGAACTTCTTTTGTACTTCTTCCATTTTCCTCTTGTTGTTTTTCCTCTTCCAAGTGCTGCTGCACTTATAACTATCTTGTACTATGGGGTGCACACAATAGACATGCAGCAACACTTGGAAGAAGAAAAACAAGAGAAAAATGGATCAGAACAAACCAGCTGATCAGGGATCAGCTGGTGTGTTCGTCTGTGTTTACATTCTGTCTTTCTCGTGGCAGCTTAAGAAAGAAATTATTATACTCAGTGAACAAGGTAGTATATCGATGGTGATAATAATAATAATAAAATACATATCCTAGGTAGTAGGTTGGTAGACAGCAACCGCCCAGGGAGGTACTACCGTCCTGCCAAGCGAGTGTAAAACGAAAGCCTGTACTTGTTTTACATGATGGTAGGATTGCTGGAGTCTTTTTTCTGTCTCATAAACATGCAAGATTTCAGGTACATCTTGCTACTTCTACTTACACTTAGGTCACACTACACATTCATGTACAAGCATATATATACACACCCCTCTGGGTTTTCTTCTATTTTCTTACTAGTTCTTGTTCTTATTTCCTCTTATCTCCATGGGGAAGTGGAACAGAATTCTTCCTCCGTAAGCCATGCGTGTCATAAGAGGCGACTAAAATGCTGGGAGCAAGGGGCTAGTAACTCCTTCTCCTGTATATATTACTAAATGTAAAATGGGAAACTTTCGTTTTTCATTTTGGGCCACCCCGCTTCGGTGGGAAACGGCCGACGTGTTGAAAGAAGAAAATACATATAATTAATAATCACTCTGGGGCACTGTAAATGTCATATGTATTTCGTATAACAAGCCTGTACAAAATACGTAGGACACAGGAAGCGCGGCGTCAAGTACAGTGGACCCCCGAGTTTCGTAAAAACTTCACTCCTGAAGTCTGCTCAAGTGCCATTACCGAACGAATTTTCTCCCTTAAGGAAAAATTTCACGTAGGTTAGTCTATTTCAGACCCCCAAAAATACTTTTCCACAAGCACTTACAATATTATACTTACATAAATGTACGATTTCCGGGGTTTACGAAACTCAGGGGTCCACTGTATCTCAGTCGCCTTCTTACAGCCACTCAGTACACTAGCTTTTAAAGTCTCCAAGACTACATATTTGTACAAATTTTAACTTGATGGTGTACCCCATAGTACAAGATGGAAGTGCAGCAGCACTTGTATAAGTTTCGTAGCTGACATTTAACCCTTTCAGGGTCGAGACCTCGATTCTTAACTCTCTCTCAGGGTCGAAACCTTTTCGGAAAAAAAATAAATTATTTTTTCTTATGAAATGATAAAGCATCTTTTTCCGATCATAACGCCACCAAAAGTATGAAATTTGGTGAAAAACTAACGGAATTATGCTCTCGCAAAGTTAGCGGTATCGAAGATATTTACGCATTGGCGATTTCGCCCACTTTGAGCCCTATTTTCGGCCAATTCCATAGTCTCAGTCTACGAAAATCATAGCTATTATTGTAGAATTCTATTTGTTCTATCGATTGAGTACAAGAAACCATCAATTTACCGATTTCAATTAACCAATAAAGCGGTCAGAAATTGACAATATTGCCAATTTCACACAAATTTCAAAAGATGCCAATTTCAAAATAGGGTCCAGAATAAACAAGACAGACATTCCTGGCACTAAAATAACATTTTATCTGTTCATTAGGCATGTCTCCCGGCTCCTATTGCATTACTTTTGCTTTCCATTTTGATTTTTATTCTCACAAAAATTGAAGATTTTCTGTTATGTATACTACTGCATCATTGTAAAAACGGTATAAATAATATAATCGCACTTGTGGAAGAATATTAGACTACCCAGTTGATGTGTATTGACGCATGGCGTGATTTGTTTACTTTGAACATAGGCAAAAATCGAACATTTTTGCTACTTTGCGCTCAGTTTCAAGGTACTTGTCATCATGAAACCAGTCAAAATTATCTCTATTTCTGTAACATATCATATATTCTATCAAATGAGACTAAGAAAACGAGAATACAAGCATAAATACCATACGAAAATAGACTGTAAAGTCGCGGTTTTAAACCAAAAACACGGTCAGAGTTTTTTTTTCCTCATTATGCACTGTGTGGTGCAGGATTTTTTTTATACTGCGCACACTGACCGCACAGACCCATTCTCTCACATCTAGGCCTACCAGCCTGTTTCTGCTTGATTTGAGGGCGCTAGAATTTAGGCGTACTAGTACGTCAAACGCCCTGGTGCGTAAGCCGTACTAGTACGTCAAAAACCCTGAAAGGGTTAAAGCACTCCAGAGCGATTGTTATTATTACAATAAATAAATCTTTATCTTTATTATTATTATCATCATCATCAACATACCTTGTTCACCGAGTTTAATCATTTCTTAATTAAGCTGCTACGAGAGAGACAGAATATAAACACACAGACGAACACACCAGCTAATCCCTTTACTGTGAACTTCTTTTGTACTTCTTCCATTTTCCTCTTCCAAGTGCTGCTGCACTTATAACTATCTTTTACTATGGGGTGCACAATAGACATGCAGCAACACTTGGAAGAGGAAAAACAAGAGAAAAATGAATCAGAACAAACCAGCTGATCAGGGATCAGCTGGTGTGTTCGTCTGTGTTTACATTGTCTTTCTCGTGGCAGCTTAAGAAAGAAATTATTATACTCAGTGAACAAGGTATATCGATGGAGATATTAATAATAATAATAATAAAATACATATATGGAGAGGTATTGGAGGATGAGCTGGGCTGGGGCTATACGAGAGAGAGGGAGAAAGTGCCAGCAGTCTCAATAACTCCTGCTTCACCATGACATTCGGACGTGTAAGCTAACAGCACTATAAAATATTGTATAATTATACTATTACTATCAATACAGGTTATCTACTTATCATATTTATTCCAGAATAATATTAGGTATAACATAAATAATGTAGAAACATGATAAGGACGCCCAAATTAATAAAAACTGACATTATATAGAAAGGTATTGAAGGATGGAGGGCGGAGAGGGATAAAAAAAAAGTGACCGCGACCATTATAGAAAACGGTACCGCCTGAAGGGTAACTATAGAAGATCACTCGTACCCTATGCAAAGACTGAAAAGTGCGATTTTCTCTATTTTTTTTTTTTTCAAGTAATCACTTATGTAAGCGTTTCCTGGAATAACTTGGAAGTAAGTCATTGACCTATTTCATGTTGTATTACCGTTAATAATAAACAGATTGAAAGGAACTTCCCAACAAACAAAACTGAATGTTTTAATTTTGGGTGGTGACACTTTTGAAGTGTCAGTAATGGGTGATTCCTCGATTAGCGACGAAATCGTTTACCGACGGGGTCTTAGGCCCCTATCTCCGTCGTTAAGTGAGAAGAGACTGTACTTGAAAAAGTTAATTAAAGCTTACCTCACAATGGATACTAAGGCGAGTCCCATTCTGATTATCTTGGTAGTCAACTACGTACTTATTGCCAGCGATGGTGTTATATAGCACATCTGGTAATAGCATAAAATGACTAGTAATTATGTTACACATTTTAATTATGATTATTAATCACACAAATGAAAATAACTACTATTTGAAAAAATACATGAACTACCTTGCACTACAAGAGGAAAAAAAAAGAGCAAGATAAGTTATCAGACGCAGTAATAGTGAACAGTCCATTCTTTCCCAGTGATATGACCCAAGCAAACAGTAAAGACATTACTATACAGATCATCAAAGATCAAATAAACGTTAATGTACCAGTGACAGATATAAAAGAAGCACGATTACTAGGCTCCCATGGTAGAAAAAGTGTTATGATTAGATTCACCACACATGACAGGAAAACAGATTTAATTAAATCATCTATTAGCCAGGAAACAGGTATATATAAATGAATGTCTGACCAAAAAACGTCAGAACCTCTTGTATAGAATCAGAAAACTTAAGCGAGAGAATAATGATAAAATCCACCAATGTTTCACCGGTGATGGGAAAATTCTAGTGAAGAAAACAAGTGTAGGTCAGTTATATACTATCACAAATGAGAATGAACTATCAAGATTCCTTAGGGATGCAAATATTACAGAGACTGTATAAACACAATGTCCAAACCAAACCCCTACGTATAGTGTAGTGTATGTTTTGCTCATCTACCTCATTTAAGTATTTGTCTATCCTTTGATGAATATTTTTGACAAATAGTTTTATTTTTTATTTTTAAATACATACAGTTTTTACTTGTGCCCATTTTTCAACCCACATTCCTATATATTTTGATCAGCTTAATTGCTTAGAATTTATAATTACTTTTGATCACCTTAATTGTTAAAAAATTGTATTTACCTTTTGTCTTTTTCTCCAACCTCATTTCTATATACAGTGGTACCCCGGTTTACGATATTTTTTCATTCCAGAATGCTGTTCAAGTGCCATTACCAAACGAATTTATCTCCTTAAGAAAAGTTGTAAAATAGACTAGTCCTTTTAGACCCCCAAAATTACACTTACAAAAGCATTTAAAAAAATAAACTTACATAAAAGGGTGAGTTTGGGGACCATCGTAAACCGGGGTACCACTGTATTATTGATCACCTTAACTGCCTAAAATTTTATTTCAAGCCATTTTTTACTATTAATATATTTTACTTTTGTACACTTTAGCACTTTTTTCTCCTATAATAGTTTACTTTCATTTTCTTTATATTGCCTTTAATAAATTCTATAATCACAACTAGTGCAATACTGAATCTAAATATTTGTTCCATTATAACTTAATATTAATCATAGTAATTTTCCAACCAGTTCAATTAGCTAGTTAAATAGTAAATCAATTACATTGTAAAGATATATCCTAAATCTCTTTTGTTCAAAAGTGTGTTAATCCAATAGATAGTAAAATCAATTCATCAGATATCATATCTTTAAGTTTAGCATTATTCATTGTTCTTAAGTCTTGTTTTAGACTCACACTCGTATAAACATTTGTTTAATTAACTAACTCAGGTGCTATAGTTTTAGATTCTTTTTAGCTATAAATTGACTACCTTAGCTCATTTATTCATTTTTGTAAACATATCCAACGTACTAACTCACGTGCCAAGAACTCCTTTTGCATTGTCCTATTCTTAAGTCTACTTACATTGTTCTATTTTTAAGTTTAATTAGAGAATCACACTAAATCTTATGATTCCAAACATTGATCCTGATATCAACCTCTTATTAAATGACTTACATGAACCTAACAACAACTGTCATTACTACACAGCAGAACAGGCTAAAACACTGCTCAAAGCCAACAATAACATAACTATCTTTAACTACAATGTCAGATCTTTAAGCAAACATTTTGATGACCTCACTGCATTATTAAACTCACTACAGGCCAGTATGTCCATCATTGCTTTCACTAAAACCTGGCTAAAGCCTCATACTACAGATATCTATGTCATTCCTGGTTACACAGCCATACACAATTGTAGGCCAGACCAACAAGGGGGTGGCACAGCTATGTTATACTCAGACTAGGTTGAATGTATCAACAATACATGCACAAGAGATGAACATGGAGAATATATAATAGCGAAGTTTAAATCCAAATACCTACAAAAACCTCTCACAGTTATAAACATCTATAGATTACCACCGTCAAATATTAAGCAATTTAGTGAAAAATTAGGAAGTATGATTACTGATGCACACATGAACAAAGACCACTTAATCCTCACAGGAGACTTCAATATAAACCTCCTACAAGATCAGGACCCACAAGTAACTGAATTCACAAACACTATGAGCAACTGCTTGCTGTTCCCAACAGTAACAAAACCTACAAGAATCTCTGAGACCTGTGCCTCTCTATTAGACCATATCTGGACTAACACCATATCCCCATTAAAATCAGGCATAATCACAGACAATACCACAGACCACTACCCTACCTTTCTCATAACCAACCTCGGAAAATTACCACTAGCGACTACTAAAGTTACCTTTAGACTACATAATAAGACAGCTATAAATAACTTCATAACAGCTATGACAAACACTGACTGGCAAACAGAAATAGACAACTTCACAGATACTGACTTATGTATTAATAATTTTCTTAAAAAGACCCAATACAGTGGACCCCCGGCTAACGTTCATTCCAGATAACGTTATTTTCGGTTAAAGGTTGCTTTTTACGTTCAATATTTTTTTCAGTTAGCGTTATTTACTCAGCGTTACGTACAAGACCTGTCTGCCCACTCTGCGCTTGCGCACCTCCTCCCAGGATGCCAGTCCAGCATTGTTTACACTTGAGTGAACAATACCCAGCGCGCTCTTTTAAACATTCACAATACATTTGGTGTCTTTTTTGGTGGTTTAGTGATTGTCACTGTGAAATAAGTCACCATGGGTCCAAAGAAGCTTCCTTGTGGCACCCCTGTGGTAAAGAAAGTGAGGAACACCATCGAAGTGAAGAAGGAGATTGTAGAAAAATATGATAGTTGCATACATGTGAGTAAGCTTGTCAGGATGTACAACAAAAACACAGTGTAGCAGGCATGCAGGGAGTGTAGCAGGCATGCAAGGAATGTTGCAGACATGCAGGGAGTGTAGCAGGCATGCAGGGAGTGTAGAAGACAAGCAAGGAGTGTAGTAGGCATGCAAGGAGTGTAGCAGGCATGCAAGGAGTGCATGCAGGGAGTGTAGCAGGCATGCAGGAGTGTAGCAGGCATGCAAGGAGTGTAGCAGGCATGCAAGGTGTAGCAGGCATGCAGGGAGTGTAGCAGGCATGCAGGGAGTGTAACAGGCATGCAGGGAGTGTAACAGGCATGCAGGGAGTGTAGCAGGCATGCAAGGAGTGTAGCAGGCATGCAGGGAGTGTAGCAGGCATGCAAGGAGTGTAGCAGGCATGCAGGGAGTGTAGCAGGCATGCAAGGAGTGTAGCAGGCATGCAGGGAGTGTAGCATTCATGCAGGGAGTGAGGATTCCCCTTCCAAGCACTAAGCCCTGCCCCTGTCCTCCTCCCTATCTTCCAGATGCCAGCAAGTCTCTTCAATAAAGGTAAGTAAATGTTATTTTAAATGTTTATTTCATTATTTATTTATAAATTTTAAATTGTGTGTAGTATTTATGTGTGTTTTCTGTATGTAAAAACTATAGTTATTCTTTAAAAAATTATTTTTTTTGTGAATATTTTTGGATGTCTGGAACGGATTAATTGTATTTACATTATTTCTTATGGGAAATAAGGTTTCGGATAACATTTTTTTCGGCTAAAGCTCTAGCTCCTGGAACGGATTAAGAACGTTAGCCA